>JAECUM010004825.1:0-119818 GCA_016617855.1 Megalonaias nervosa | reverse complement strand
AAAGAATAATCCACATAACGATCAAATTAGATTTATTGATCTCAATGCACGTTCGATTTGAGTTCAAAGTCCATTTGCTTTATTCAGAACAAATCCTGCGTAAAGGAAACTCAGCACGAACGAATGCTATTGATTACATTATTACACGTATCAGTTCAAGTAATAAATTTCAGGGTCAATGTGAACAGCAAGTACTTTATTATAACATGAAATAATGTATATGAATATGATTTGTTAAGATGAAAAAAAAAAACAACAAAAAAAAAAACAGCATTCATGATAAACATTTTTAATAGTAGAGTGTAAGAACGTTAGCAAGAAATAACTTAATTACATGAATTACAAGACTGGTGGTGTGTAAATTTGTCACAAGAGTGATAATGCAGAAATTGGTGAAAGACTATTGACTGTATTATGCCAAGGAAATGGGTGTTGGTTGCCTTTCTTAAGGACACACTAAGGCAGCGATCAGGTTTGGCCTGGGTTGGTATCAAACCCGGTACCCTTCGGTTACGAGACGTTAGACAAAACACATTGATCCTAAATTGAAAAGATACATTAAACGACTGTAATTTCTATAATAAACTAAGGAATGTTACTGTGGATTTTAATTTGTTTTTGTTTTTTTTTCAGATCTAAATAATTGAATTGATGTAATAATGATCCTAGTTGACTATACTTTAGATTCACACTAGTATGAAATAAATTAGTTACACGTATTTCGACTCTATTATGTGGATCTTCCACAGTCAAATACAGGAAACTGAAAGAATGAAGGATTATACGGGCAGTCAAACTACAGAAGACTCAAAGAGTGCTCATTACATGATGGTTTTCATTGCATTAAATCTATTCTTAACATGTGACAACTGTGCAAACGGAAAGGTCGTGCATGGGTGCATTGTATATGAATTATGTATTATATTGACTATATGCGTTTGTTTGCATAAGAATAATCGTTCAAACAAGATAATGTTCTGTTCTATAAAACAGACTCATCAACACCAAAATGTTTTGTTTTTGTTTTCTTGGAACTTACAGAAAATATTTGAGGAAAGTGCAATATTAGTACTCAATTTTTATTTAAAGCAATATATTCAAACACGAAAAATCGCACGGAAGTCTACATCGACCTACAGTCTAAAACATCACGTCATTACCATTCTTTCTAATTATTTATTAATCTATTTATTGTTCTTTCTGTATGTCCGTCTGTGCGCTTTTATAGCTTTTGTATATTTTTACGAATATGTGATCTTAAACTAAGTAACAAAAAGAAGCGAATCTAACACATTTAGTAGAGTCTACGAGTAAATCTATTTCTGTAAGTAACAAAGTGAAAATTTCGAAGTAATTTACAGTACTTAGAATAAAATACCAAACAATTCTAAATGTTGTATTACAGGTCCCAAAGTATATAATGAATCCCAATAGTCTTGAATGTCCTGATGTATTACAATTATATACTCAAGATTATCTTTGAACGAGTCCTCAGTAATCCCAAAGTAGTGTTTTAGTCCAAATATTCAATTATTACGTTGTAATTCCAATGAATAATTTAAATAAATAATTGATCAGAAATATATGTCTGAACGCAACCAGAAACTCTAATCAAAGATTCTCAAAGACTGATATTAAACACGAACACCCTGCTTACTAAACCTATATGGTCCTATTTCACTTGAACTAAAAACACAATAGAATTTCTAGGGAAAAGCCCATGAACTCAGCTGCAAGTGAACATCTTTTACAAAAGAGGATTGTTGTTGTTGTTGTAGGGTTTAATGCCAGTTTTCAGCACAAGATAGACTATTCATGGCGGCCAGTATAACTGGTCGAGGAAGAAACTGGAAAATCCCGGGAAAGAACCACCGACCCATGAGAAGCTACTGGCAATTTTTTTCACGTATCCACGTTGGCTGAGACCGAGACTCGAACCTACGCAGACAGAGGTGAGCCGGCAGTGATCCGTAACGGTGAGCGTTTTAGAACACTAGGCCACTCGGGGCCCTACAAAAGAGGACAACACTTAGTAGACAAAAACTCTTCCCTTAATTACAGACAAAGGTCAAGCACAAAATATAAAATAAATATACATAACAATAATAGCTCTCTGATTACACTATCTACCCGCAACGATATATCATGGTGTAAATTTGATCTTAGATTTTGCTCATTAACTACAGCTAAAGCATTTCTTTCTTGCATGGAAAAATATCGATTCACAGTATTTACAGTTTAAATCAAAGTTTCTCGTTTTAGATGTATGGTTTATCTACCTACCATAAATCATGCTTAACCCATACATTGTAAAATATGCAGACACTACAGTCTTGTTTAAAAATTAACTGATATTATATACTTGCCCTATAAAGAATGTTTTGTTTTCTTAAACTCAGCTTCAAATGAAATGTCCAGTAATATATAGTAGCGGATATTTATAATGCAGTAAAATTTCAATTATCTGAACGCAGAGTATCCGATTTATTCGCTCGTATGGACTAAAATCGATTCATCGGAATTTCGAACAATCTATTCATTACAGGGTTCATGAATTTAAAAAAATCTGAAATGCATTTGCAAATCGCCACGCCAACATAGAAACTAACAGAAACCATGATCAACAAAATCCATACAATTAAAATTACAGTGGTATTATGAATAACTGCAATATAATTTTAAATTAGAAATAAGTCATTATGAGAGGGTGGGGGAGTCATATGTAAAGCTTTTTCTTGCAACCGACACTGGCTAATTGAGTGCCAAAATGCCAATATGGAACTTGTTGAATATGTCATTCAAAAAATTAAAAGTTAAATCAAACATATTCATTCAACCAAAGGCATTGTTTAGACCAAAGCCGGAGTAAATAAGCGACCATCAACGGTGATTAAATGGATGAAAATATTAATCACTTACCGGCACAGGTGGGAGTAGAATCCTTACAGCGGAGTTGATCAAAGCACCGTGACACGTTCATAAGACCACATGCAATGTCCGTCCATCACAACCATGGCATCAGTATATTATGGACAGTCGAAAAGATTGGGAGTACTTAACGTATCTTGATATTTGCAGTGTTTCTTTTTCTCTGCTCTTATATAATTTAATTGTCTACAAAACGTTAACCTTTAGTTAATAACTAATACATGTGCAGTCCTGCGTGTGACTATGGTACCCATTCAATCCAGATACGTCCATTCATAATGTATGTACGTCGTTTCGCTTCATTCTTAATGGGACAAAACTAAAAATATTTAAGACGCCGATCATTAATGTTCGAGATGGTTTACGATATTAAATTTACGTAAGGTAAATCATATATTAAATTTGTTCGTTATATGATGTTTCCATGGGTATGTACGGGAAATGTAAGACTAACATTTTTTATTGCAACTCAGCTAACACAGCTACTACCCAATAAATAGTGTAAAAATGCTTATAGACACACTTTACTCTCCCAAAGACATTCTGTGCTACACAAACGGACGAGGGTAGAGATATTTTGACACTCTATACTCTCACACAAACATATTATGCAAACAAGCAGATATGCTGTACCCACATACAAACATACTATACTATCAAACAAGCAGACAGGCCATAACCTCATACAAACATACTATCACTCATAAAGGCTATGGGTAAAGGGTTTTTAATTTCAAATGTAAACACAGACAAATTATTATACCCATATACTCAAGCATAGATAAACATACAAAAATTCAGTGGCGTCACTAGAGTTGGTGTCACCCAGTAAGGTAACTCATGGTGTCACCCCGATGGACCTTAGTGCACAAAAATTCAAAATTTTTATAGACAGTTATGTGCGGTAACTCATGGTGTCACCCCCATGGACCTCCTTCCTGCACAAAAATTCAAAAATTGTATAGACAGTCAATCTGGTGTCACCCCTTCAGATGGTGTCACCCCGGTGCGGTCCGCACCCCCCCCCCGCACCTCCCTAGTGACGCCACTGCATAGTGACAACACTTTTGAATAGAATCTCTCACTTTTAGAGATCTGGGTGGCCCTCAAAGGGCCGTTCGAGGTTTTTAACTAAAGAATAGGGCTAACATATTGTTACGTATATGTAATTTAATTGCTTGTGTGTTAGTATTAAATTCTCTTTTATTTTATTTTTATTTTCATTACATGTTATTGTAATAACTTTATTCACTGGATTTTGATTTTTTTCGGAAAATTCAGTTTTCTGTTTTGACCTGATAAACACGCAGTCTATTGCTCAGTTATATTTTTAGCTAACCTAGTTCTTGACCTTGGTTCCGATTTTATAACATTGAGTGAAAATGACTGGTCATTACCAAGGTCATGTTCAGCCCACGTGTTAGTCTGTTGTCAACAGTTTTATTTTTTAAATTTATTTCCAATGTGGGAATCTGATTCTTAGATAGGGCTATTCTAGTCTACGTGCAAGTTGGCATTTTTTTTTACTACACTGTTCAAGTTAAGTGACCACGTGAGCCATCATGTGATCTAAAATCGCTGGTTAAAACAGATATTTTCTAGTGGATTTGATCAGTCGTAAATATATACCTTCGGGCTTAATGTATTTGTCTTGTTGTTGCCATCTGAGTTGATATTTTTATTTAAAATAATTTATTCACCCTGGAAAATAATCTTCTTCAACGACATTCTTGGACAAAGACATTCACTAAATTATTCGGTATTCAAAAGCCGGAATTATATTCTTGGTGACTCAACAAGGAATTGTTGACACATCAACACAAACTGGTTATAGAGGACGTCATCGCCTTCCATGTTGGAACTTCATCGAGATTCGAACTTGAATTCAATTAGAACTTTTAGTGATAGGACTTATATTTTTGAATTCTATGATTAATTTTTGGATTATATTCACAAACCGTAAGTCCTATTTCTTATTTTTACCTTGTTTTCGAGGGAAATAAATTATTTTGTTAAATTTACAAAGCTTGTTGACTTCACTCTTTTCTTTTGTTACTTTTGTACGAGCCTACACGTAACAATATACCACATCGCTTCATTGTTAGTAGTAATAGGAGGCAAGCGAGCTACACCAGAGACACTATGAGGACAAGAGGAGTTTAACATGGGATAGGAAATTGGGGGCAAAGAGACTTTAACATGAGAGTGACACACTTGAGGGATAACAGAGTTTCTAGGGACTAAATGGTTTATGGGGACAAAAGGGTATGGAGCAGGGTTTTAAGTTTTAATGGTCAACATGCCCAAACACACACACACACACACACACACACACACACACACACACACACACAAACTCAAACCAAGGGACTGTAGTCATACATTGCACACCGTATATACTTTAAGTGTCACATTTGAAAGCAAATGTTATTGTTAGTGGTGGCATTAATTTATTTATAATTTGCTAACTTTAATATCATGATCAGCTTTAGATTCCCGCATTATACAATATAAAAGTTATTACACGAGATAATATTGTCTAAATGATGTATTGTATGATCAATATTTTCTTACCGATTTGCAAGCGATCAACTCTCTTTTCTTCACCCAATTATATTCCTCGTCCTTCCTCCTCCTCCTTTCTCTCTAATTCAATATGTCCGCCCTCATCTCTCTTGATACACAAACACATACATATGTAACATACGCATATTACATATCAATTTTGGGGTTTACGAACTACAATTCGAGTGAATTAAACGAAATATATAATTAATAAAGCAATATTTTATTATGGGTGTGCAGGTATAGATGAACATAGGCAATAGCTTAAGAAATACATTGCTTAAGAAATATTTTGTCATAAATAACATGTAAATGTATCTGCCAAATGGAAATTTAGGTTGATTGCAGTGTAATATGTGTTCAGTGTCTAGTATCCTCCTTGACTTAAATGAGCATATGCAGGACTTTATACAAATTATCAAAAGCTTGAAAGTTCAGACAGGGACCGGAAAAACTTGTATTGGTTACTGCCATTTTGTAACCCTATTGCCCAGAGGAAATGAAACCAAAACTCTCCCATTTGTGCAATGTTGAATAAATGAAACTTTCCAATGAAGGACGGGGAGAGATTGTATGGGTTGGTTAACCGTAGTGTTTATCTTGCAGGAGGGGTACAGTTTTTTAATACCATCATTCCTTTATGCAAACATTTCTACGTTTCAGTTGCATCCACTGATCAAACTGATTATGAATCATAAATCATATATTAATCAAAATTACCTTAAAAGATGAACTCATAATGAAGTTCTTGTCATATGTTTTTGAGCATTGTTTTGGGAGTCTGGAAGCAATGAGAAATGTTCAGTGGATCACATATTTCTCTACCGGATCAGCATCAATGGTTCATTACTCACTCTGCACTGTCGCCAAACAACACACAGCCAACTACAAAATAATGATCATATTCTAAAGAAAAATCAGTTAACTTTATATCAATACCTATAATGCCTAAATCTAACTATTTTAGCACCATCAAAATTAAATTAGAGAGTGAAAACTGCTCTAAATCAAGCTGTGACTACGTTGGGACTGGACTCGATGTAATAAATATTACCTCCATATGGTTATGGCAATTGGATCACCTCGTAATATTCCCCTTTTTTCGATAGGTTATGAGAGATAAGGGTACTCGCATCGCCCGGTTTACATTCAGCTCAGCAGATGCTAGGTCAAGACCACATAGCAATCCTGCCCTTTCGTTTTCAAAATATGCTGGTCTTCTTGTCAGTACGCTGACTGTAGGCATACGTCGCACTTGTCATATGATGCTAAATCACAAAGTTTTCACAAACTTAGCTCACTAACTTTGACACGAGTGGTTATGGTATTTCACATTATTTCTTAGAACAATTTAATATTTAACAATGATGATAATGATAACGAAAAACGTTTTAAAACGTACCAGACCGTTCTAAATATATACCAGGTCAACATACTCATGCACAGAAAACGTGATGTAGCAAATCTTTGCGTAGTGAATATATATATATATATATATATATATATATATATATATATATATATATATATATATATATATATACACGCTGAAAAAATTGGAACAATTTACTCATTCGTTCTAATAAAGGTGGTTTGCAAATATTTTTTCAACCTTTTAATCATGACATTCATGTTCATGAAACGGATAACAAATTGAGTTAATAGCACACATGGCTGGGAATATGGGTTTTTTATTGGATGACATTAAACATTTCCTCTGAACGACAGTAATGTGTCAGTTGATGTCTAGGTAACGTGTATATCATTGTGTATAAGGTTGCACATCTACTTTGATCATCATTGCAAAGTCGAAAATAGTCTCATTAATATATGCATAAGTACAAAGATCTCACCATTTATAGTTGTTGGACCCAATTATTACAGTTTTTGTGATTCAGAACTGTAATATAAGGTCACGTGTCTTGGATAACCATGCAGTTAGATTGCTCCGACAAATTCCTGTTAGTACGTCTGTCCCTCATATTTGACCTCATTCATGGTTAGACTTTACTCAATAGTATACCTTTGTACCGTGTTACCGCAATATTTGCGGTATGCGTGAACTAGAGATCGGAAGAATTGACGATGATAAGTAGCGTTGACGATGTTTTATGCACATGATTTTATTTGGTCATATCGTATTTGGCTCTTATGTTATAATGACAGTCGTATTTGGGTATATGAGCTGTATATGATATAACCATATAAAATCAGGTTTAAGTGAAATTCAGATCAATTTGTGACCGCACTGATTCATACCGGGTGCATAGAGGAAATTCGAAACTTGGGTCCTTTTACTTTGACTTTGACACAAAGGGAGCAGCAGGGAGGGCGAATCCTACAACATTTTCAATTAGAGATTTCGCTGAAAAATAAAGCTTCCTACAAAAATGAAAATGCAAACGTCAATAACATCAAACCGAAGCCTCTAACCGACCCAAAACTTTTCTAACTGGGTTAGCTCATTTTTGTTATTGACGCTTTTGACATTTTTGTTTTCGATTTTTATGGCGAGTTTGTTTACCTACCCGTGAACTCAAATTTCGTCGTCGCCCTCCCTGCTGCTGCGTTTATCAGTCAAAAATTTTATCGAGACCTACACAATATCGCGACCGAGGATCATGAAAATTTGTCGTGATAAATCCGTATGGGGTAGCTTGCGCTTTTGAGAAGAAGTTTTTGAATTAAATCATATCTGTACCCTCTGAACACCAAGTCTGATGAATGTTTCGCAGAGTATGTGTATCGACTCCATTAATCACAACTAAAATATTGCAGTTATCTCTGATCACTTTAGGTTTATATCGCTGAGTAACATATATAACATCGGTGATTTTGGTGTCTACCTCTGGAAAATATCCGAGCTGGATTTGATTGTTTGTCCAGCATCACATTATCATTTACTACGAGATTATTAATACGTCCATCGACATCATCCACAGATGGAGCTTCATCAATATCGGTGATAAAATCAATAATATCATTATCATCTTCATCTTCATCTAACGACTTCGTTTCTTCATTAAAATCTTTAAGCACATCACAGCATCACTGATCATCTACGGATGGTGCCACTAAATACAACCTATCCCACTTTAGCCATCTCATTATCAGATTAAGCAACAGTTGTGTCTTACTCAACCCAAATGGACCTATGATAATTGCTCTGATAGAATTTGGTAGCGCTGCACGATGCTTCATTGGCTCTTGCTTTCGTGTCGCTGAGAAATCAATGACATCTATGTTGTACAAATATAATAAATAATATGAATTTATATTGTGTTCGACGCAGAGCACCCACCCCCACCAGTGGATTAACAATAATAATAACAAAAAATAAAAAGCGTGCGCTTACAGGCAAGTGTGCAAAATGTGGTACAAGCAAATACATATTTATTTCGTCTCGTACGAAGACAGGTGGTGATATGGCTGCTTCACTGGGAAAATTACCAGGGACTCCATGAGCTAAATACCCAGCAGAAAAACATCTGGATATAATTATTGTGGTCCTGGAACCCGGCTTGATATCCGACTTGACGAACGAGACCAACCAAGACCTGGAGAGCATCCAATAAATGCGATTGATCAAGCATGCCATGTTCATGATGTTGCGTATAAAATAAAAATTTACAACAACGACATATTGCAGATGTAAAGTTGATTCACTCGTTAAATTCCATAAAAAAATAAATCTCTCAGAGAAAAACTTTAGCTTCATAGTAAGATCTGCAATGAAAGGTAAACTAATGATAGGGGCTGGTAATTAATTATAGATAACTATTATAATGGAATCTATTTATTATAGCCCAAGAGGATATTGGAGGGGTAGAGCAGCAATTGGTAAACTTGCTGATGCAGCAGGTGTCGCACGTTCTGTTGCTGCAAATTGGTTAGCACAACAGACAACATGGCAAATTTATCTACCACCACCTAAAGAAATTCAGTACGCATATTTTGATGTCAGCGCTCCCAATGAAGTTCATCAAACAGATATTTTGTTTTTACCTCATGATACTATTAAAACACGTAGACGTCAATCACGCACATACAAATATGCGTTACCAGTCCTTGACGTTGCAAGTAGGTATAAAGAAGCAGAACCACTATCGACAAAAACAGCAACTAAAGTTGCATCTGCTTTTGAACGAATTTATCAACGCTGTGGTCTACGATGGCCACAGCTACTACAGGCTGATCCTGGCAAAGAATTTCTTGGTGCAGTTCATCTCTGATGAAAATACATAATGTCAAAATCAGACGAGGACCTACAGCAATTCATCGCGATCAGGCAATCGTTGAACGATTTAATAGAACACTTGCTGAGCGGTTATTTAGATATCAACATGCTAAGGAAATATCCACCGACCTTAAGTCCAGTGATAAGAGATCTCGTGAATGGGTTGCAAGACAACCAAGTGTGATAGCTGCGTTAAATAATGAAATTACTCATGCAACTTCTATGAAACCCATCAGCGCGATCACAAAAAACATATACCAATACAACGACGTGACTCTTTCTCAAAACAAACAGTACTAGGTAATGTGACTGTAAGATATTTATATGAACCTGGTGAACTTGAAGGTGGTAAAAAATAGCGACTGATCCTTTCTGGAGTGTGACCACACATAAAATTTCTAGTGTGGTAAGATCCACGGGTAGACCTGCAATCTACAGACTAGATTCAACTGCTCCTCAACGTGGATTTGTACGTGAACAATTACAAGCAATTCCTGAAGATACACAATTACCACCGCCTTCACTTTTGTAAACGCAAGATACCAGCACCCCTACGTCGATTACACTCAAGACAGGTCAACATCACATTTTCGCGTGCGTGACCGAGATTACTATTAATTCTATCCACGGTGAATTGTCTTGGATTATTATTCGAATAGTGCCATAACATTACAGTTACAGCTCGCACAATGATTATTCTGTTGTTGTTTCAGTATCATGATAAATTCAATATCAAGATCAAAGTCACGTTTATTTTCTTTTTTGTCAGGTCGTGGATAACCAGCTAATTTTTTCTTTACTATATCATCGCAATTGCTATCAGTGGTTTCCTGAGTCATTGTGCAGTCTATGATAACCGTTCGTAGCTCAGACATTCTTCTAATTCTCAACACTGTTAGATAAACTAAATTTGACCATTCGATCCGATCATCGACAATCCAGATATTTGTATCAGAAATAGTTAATCCTTGTGACGAATGAATCGTTATAGCATATCCTAGAGTCCACGGAGACTTATCCATCGTTAACGCGCTCTCAACGGCATTCACATCAACAACAACAATATCATTAAGAACGAGTTTTTGTTTCCTCTTTGACTCTGTCAAGGGTCCTGGAATCTCAACTTCAATATTTTGTTTGCGTGTGTCTGCTGGGCGATAACACAATGGCACAGGTAAATCTGAAAACTTTTCTTTATGTAGCAGAAATAATTGCTGCTGAAGTGTATCACGAACTATCTTCCGACTTGCAACTATCAAATCAGCAGGCTTCCATAAATTCCAAAAATCATTCATCGTAGTCTCTGGAATTACTTCACGCATTATTTCACATTGAATTTTATCTGGCTGCAGTCTGATTAACGTTTTAAACTCTTTCAGTGGTTCATCAATAGCTCTATCCGTTATCTCCTCATATGATCCAACAAAAGGTGGTGGTAGCATGATCACCACACATGATAACAGCAGTATTTTGTGTCAACAACCAATCAAGAAATATATTTAATACCTCCACAGACACTGTACATATCTCATCCCAGATAATAATCTTAGGAAGATATTTCTCACCCATTCGCTCAGGAGTCCATGCATCTCCCTTCCATCGGAAGAGGCTGTGATAAGTATAAGATTTAACTCCTCGTTTCTTCATTTCTCTGGCAAGTCTATGTGTGGGTGTCAAAACAACCATATCAACAGAGTTTGAAGAACTCCGACGAAATAATTCAATCGCACGTGTTGTTTTACCAGAATCTACGGGACCATTGAGACAAACAGTTCTATGTCTGGTCACAGGATCATATGCTGATGGAGCCGATGAAAGTTTTGACATCTGTTTATTTTTGTAATATATTTCCTTAGACTCAACGTCGGCAGATTCAGAATAATTAAGAATCATTTCTCCATTCGCCCCTTGATGCATCAGCGCCGATATATATTTGTTTTAGCAATCCTGCATATTTTATTGATATAAAATGGATCTGTTGCTACTCTAACCGCGGTATCCGAAAATCTATTTATCATTGATAGTAAATTTATCGAAACGTACGCGAGCATTAAAGACCTTAAATGAGTAAACTGTCGCGAGTCACCATCAGTGTAACTTACAATTGTACTTAGTTTAGTTTCGTCCGATAAATTAACATTATTCCGACTTATAAATGTGCTTCTCTCTGTTGTATCAGCAAGTATGAAATCGAGTTCAGCTTCGTCGATAATTGATCTACAACAATGTCGTTTATGGTCATATGATCCCCCTTGCATAAATTTACCAATTATTTTCCTCCCAAGATCCTTTGCGAGTTTATTCTAAAAATCAGTTATATCAGGATTTTCATCATCAGAATATTTCTTTTGTTGTGGTAACCAAACTTGCTTCTACAGACGATATGGCAATTGCTTCACTTACAACCAACGATATCAATATTTTTACATCAATCATATATCGCACTAAAACTATTGGAACCCAAATTTGTTCTGAAAAATATCTTCCAAACCAAACATAAACGATCGGATGGAGATTCCGCGAGAACTCAAATGACTCAATGCATGCAAATCCAGTTAAGTCAAAATCTGGTAAGAGTCCATTTATCGCAACTCTGGTCATCTCGTGTGTTGGATGTCCAAATCTTTTGAAATATTCAGAACATTCTCCGTATCCAAGAAAACTTCCAGGTTAACATGCAACCATATCAACCGATATAACATCTTTATAATCGTATTTAGTATTCCATAATCTGCCGTGTCCGTATTCGAGACAACTGCGTTGGACCTCTTCAAGAAATTCCAATCGTGTTGGTTTCCATGAATTTTCCTTCTGAACAGCATGTGCAGCAACTGACGGAACGGTAAAACAATTACTGAGTAATAATTCGACAGTGATTTCATCACCGCCATCAGTATCGTTCGTGTATTTCAACACAAGTTTCTTCATTTCTTCGTGGAGAGATTCTGTACGATACATATTTCCATTAGGCCGTACAAACTGATCATAGTATAAACTCTGAAACAACCACACTGATACAGGGTCACTCTTACTGATATTTCTGATAAAATTAAACATATCACCATTATAGAATTTAACATATCGATATTATGGAAATATTGTTATGTTCGAAGTCCACGCGTGTGCGTTATGATCAATAATCTCTATTAATGCTCCATTTTTTTATATTTTGATTCGTACAAAATCTCTCCGGTTAATGACTTTACCATTATTGGCAATCTTAATTTTTTTTTCCAGTTCAGCAACATCGTTGATAGACGCTTCGGTATCTTTAACTGTTTCTGCCCGCTCATGTATTTTTTTACGTCTTAAATCCGTTTAACCGTTTCCTCGTTTCCCGTTTGTGAAATGTTCTGTAACTCGCTCAGCAACACAATTCAGGCGAGAAATTTTTATTGGTAGAAGTTTATCGACGTTAGGTTTATCATTCATCGGATATATCGCATAAACAACTGCTGTCACAGGATATCCTCGTTCATAATAAGGTCAATCAATTCCAGTCAGTATTCCTAGTTTTGAATTTTTATTTAACGTGACAAGATTTCCAATGTAGCCCACGCGAACAGGGTCACGTTTCTCACGGATAATCCAGATGTTATCTACCACTACGATAAATTTTATTCTAAAAATATATTTTCGTGCAATGTCTAATTAATAATTGTAGCTGCTAGCTTGTCATTCATTGTAGCATCGACAACACCTTTGGTGTGGCGTATAATTCTGAATGTTGACCACACAGGAGCTGCACCATCGTCGCTAAATTCTCTCTTGGCTTCACTGATACGATTGATTAGAGTCTTATTCGTTAAATGAATCAGAGCTTGTCTTGGCAATTCATGGGTTATTCTGTCGAGATCAAATCAGGCTTTAGAGGGTTTAATTGCAGATAATCTCGCAAATTCCTCCGTATTATAATTAAGGCAAATATATTTTTTAATTGAAGTTTAATTATATATATATATATATATATATATATATATATATATATATATATATATATATATATATATATATATATATATATATATATATATATATATATATATAATGATTCAAGCAAACAATAAATGCAAGTGGCTTATGATTGGTTCTTCAGTTCCTTGCAATATGGCTTGTGTAAATGAATTCTGTGGATATCACTTGCAAAGTGTGCAAAGAGGGAGTCTAGGACCAAAACCGTGCTTGAAGTGTGGAGTAGAAACGCAGCTGTGGGTAAAATATGGTGTTAAAAAATACATAGAGCTGAAACGAAATTATGATAAAAAACAAATAATACCGATGGCGTCGAGTCTCCTATGAAAAACGCCGAAGACTATCTCCCAGATTTTCAACACAACAATAAAATAATAATTTAGACAATTAGACAAATAATATTGTTATATAAATGGAGCAAAATGAATTTGTGAAGCACCCCACCATCAAGAATTATGAATCGGTGTTGTTGATAATGCCGGCTATCTCAGATTTAATGCTGGGGGAAAACAAAGATACTTATCACATAAATTCATCTACGAATGTTTTCATGGGCTAATCGAAGATGGTTTTGTGATTGATCATATTAATTCAGAGCAGAATAATAATTCTTTATGTAATTTACGAGTTATTACACAGAGTCAAAATTGTAAGTTTTGTGGTACTGGTAAGCACGATAAACGCGCAAGGGTTGTTAAATCTGTGAATGTGAAAACTGGCGAGGAAATAATATTTCAATCAATGAATGCATCTGGAAAATATTTTGATATTGTCACACCTTCAGTACAACGTGTGGCGGATAAAATATACAATTCAGCGTATTCGAAGAAATATAAACAAAAAATAATATTTCAGTATCTCCCGATTGTGCTAGATGCAGACACTAACAAACCCGAATTTAATTTAACTCAATTTTGAATTTTGTTGTAGTTGTTTGAAAAGATGAAGGGAGATAACTCTGTCAAGCAAACGCTTTCTCTGGAAGAGTAATTAAGCAGTTGCCCCGCTTGTAACTGCGTAATATCATATAACTGCCGCGATTATTTATTTGCTGTTTCTCCACTGCGTGCAATCCTGGTAAGTTATTTTTAGATCTTACAGGAAAGATAGTTGTACAGGAGTACATAATAGACCTACATGTACATTAACCTCCCGAATGACATCAGGCAGAAATGTATGTATAATAAATATTTTTATTTTTATTCAGTTTCAGAAATATTTTATTTTAAACAAATATTTATGACATAATGTATTCCGAAAATATTCATGCAATTATTTCTGAGGTTAGAAAAATTAAATGATGAGGATATAGAATTATCTGACCAACTGGACCCTGGAAAAAGTATAAATGATTTTGAAGTGCTACAGGAATGGAAATATGAGGAGAGATGAGTATAGATTCATTACGTTTCTTCAACAGGCCATGAAACAATCTCTACTTGATGTAGTTTATGATGAGGATATTCGAAAATTTTTTTCACTTGCAAACGCAATTGAGAAAGTTAGTTCAGAATTATCAGGTGAATAAGAAACAAAACAGATTGTAAGTTCACGTGTGAGACAGCTGAAAAAAATTATGTACGATTGTAAACTTAGTGACAAGGTCACTGACGAAGTCACTGATCGTGAAAGCGCTGTCTTCAGTGACTGTGGTAGCGAATAGATATATACTTAAATTTACCTGTGTATTTGTAAGAGCTCCGGTACTAGTGGGGTAAAGGCGTCCGCGTATGGATCCACTAGTTCGAGTCTCGAAAAATGCGATAGACACATTCTCTTGCATTCGGTGACAGATGCTATTAGAATGGGGGGGGGGACATTTGATGACGAGAAATACTTGTGTACTGTGATTGTAAAATTGTCACACAAAAAACTAATTCCAGGTGTATCTCGCCTGGCACCCCCGAACCTCAAAACGCCCGGGGTTCACTTAGTGGGTGTTTTTATTACCCCTATCGCACTTAGCCATCCAACAATTGCAATGAGGAAAAAAAAATATAACAATTACCCAAGAAGATATATTTCCGACGTCACTCAACTTGCTCATCAGGTACTCTCTTTTGGTATTTTTTTAAATTTTTATTCTGATTCTGACTCAGATTATAATATTTATTTTTATTCTGATTCAGATTATAATATATTCTGATAACAATTTTTATGCAGAATCAGATTTAATCTGATAATAATATTAATTCACAATCAGATTTATTCTGATAATATTTACTTTTATTCTGATAATAATATTTATTCAGAATCAGATTATAATATTTATTTTTATTCTGATAATAATATTTACTTTCATTCTGATAATGATATTTGTTAAGAATCAGATTGTAATGTTTATTTTTATTCTGATAATAATTTATTTTTATTGATAATAATATTGATTTTTATTCTGATAATAATATTTATTCAGAATCAGATTTATTCTGAAAATAATATTTATTTTTGTTGTGATAATAATATTTATACAGAATCAGATTGATTCTGATAACAATATTTATTTTTATTCTGATAATAATATTTGTAGAGAATCAGATTATAGTATTTATTTTTATTCTGATTTACTTTTAATTTTTTTTAAATCAGTTTCAGAGAGATTTTTGTTATTTTGAGTGCCATTTTCCCCATCAAATTAGAAACTCAGTCCGAAAACAATAAAATTGAAATTTGCATTATATTAATATTTATTGTTGTTTTTGGTGAGGAAAAAATAATATTTTTCTTGTTTCAGCGTACATTTATCACAAATATATAATTTTGAGTACCATTTACCCCATCAAATTATGACATCTGGACGATAATCACGATATTAAGTACCATTTACCCAATCAAAATACGAAATCTGGGCAATAATCATGATTTTGAGTACCATTTACCCCATCAAAATTATGAAATCTGGACGATAATCAGCAAAAATAAAATTTTCATTATAACAATATTTGTTATTGTTGTTGGTCAGTAAAAAATAATATTTTTATTGTCTCAACGTAATTTTATCACTAAAATATAATTTTGAGTACCATTTACCCCATCGATTTTCAGAGTGTAGTCTGATTCTGATTTTTAGTCGGGTATTTCCCTCATCGACTTTTAGAGTTTAGTCTGATTTTCAGTAAAAAAAAAAAAATCATTATGATATTTATTCTGATTCAGATTAAGATTTTAATATTTATTCTGATTCAGATTTATTCCGATTATAAGATTTATTCTGATTCAGATTCAGATTCAGATTATAATATTTATTCAGATTCAGATTATAATATTTATTTTTATTCTGATTCAGATTTGTTTTTGTTTTTTTATTCCAACAAAAAGTAGCTACGAACTCACATAAAACTTACTGTCAAAACTTCATGTTGTAAATCAAGTAAGTGTCCGGTTTGGTCAGTAAGTCTAAAATGTGTCCGTAATAACAGCGGATTATGACATCGTAGATAAACCGGATTAACAGGTACTCCCACAATTAGAAACTCAAGAGGTACTTTGAGGGTAAATGAATATAGGATATATCCTTGCTGTGCTTGTCTGGATCTTTCTGTATCTACTTGATACCTTTGATCCATAGCATCTCACACTAAACTGACTGCGATCGATGATGTGATGTTGACAATACCCGCTGATATATGACGACCACCGCCGTCTGGATCATTGTTATGTTTGAAAATTATCTCTCGAGGGGATATTTTTCTCCACGAGTCTACGATCTTGGGAAAGTATTCATCAATGATATCATTAACTGATTCTTTTTAGTTCATCGACGTTGAATCCTGGTAATACAAATCTTGGTAATTCTGCTTCGGTTATTTTATAGTGTCTAGCAAATAACTGTTTAAGTGTTTCTGTTTCTGAAATGTTTCCATTAATAATTTTTACTGTTCTAAATATAACCACTCTGACATAATTGAGGTCGGATGCAACCTGGTTTAGATCTTGTATCGTTTCAAAGATTTGCCTTTTCAGATTGCCGTTGGGATACTCCTCCACTCCTCCACGTAGTTTTGAAATAACTACCGTAAATTCACGGATACAATTTGGTGTTCAAACTTAATGACGTAGGAAAATGTATTAATATACGGTTCATAGATAAATATAGTTTCATCTTTGCGGATGCCATATAATGCTTTTGTTAACTTAGGAAGTACCTCACCTTCATATTCAACACGAAAAATATCAGTTTTTATCATATGGTTCCATGTATTTCCATGGAGTTGTTTTTTGATATTCTGGAAGTTTTAAAAATATTCTCTTGTCTGAAACGTAATCACCGCGTTGAGATTGTGGTATCGCTGCTGGTGCTGGTAGTTGTACCTCTGGCCATCCTAACACAGTTCTGATCGATGATTGATATATATCTACGGCGTAGTCGGATGTTGATATTTCTATCGCAGCCGATAATGTTGGCTCATGAACAGTAATAGCGATTTTAGATTCTTTTCCTGTGATAGATTTAATTCTGCGTTGGAATTCACTATTAATCTGTCCTATTTGATAACTGCCCGTAGGAAAACCAACAACTTGCCAATCTGGAGTTCCATCAGGTTTATTTTTATAAGAAAATACTGATCAGTTATTATCGGGCAACCCACCAAATGACTTTGATCTAATATTTGGTCAGCAGTAATATACTCGCAATTGTGCTAACGCTATTTCTTTGGCTGGAATTGCCGTTGGAAAGATAATGTCGAATTCAGGATTAGTTGAGCTCGTTGATATCATCGTAGTTGTTGGCGGTGTTATATTAGCGACGATTTGTTGTAGTAACTGTAACGATCTTTGATCGTTTGATGATATTATTATTATTTCCTTCCTGATTTAAATTGAGGTGACTCTGTCTTTGTTTTTATTTCCAGATGCCAAGCCGGAGGTGTCGTGGTAAACCTTAATCATTTCTGCGAATTCCTGATCTGATATTATTCCATCATTGAGCCCTGATGATATCAGCAATGATAATTTGGCGTGTGCGTGTGTTGCCGCTGATAGCAATATTGTATATTCGTGGAATTTATCAGCCGCACACGTAGCTATTTTTTTTTTTGCGATTATATTAAGAATACCAGCAACACCAGCTACAGTTGTAATACCAACCCCTATTGGTGGTGCTATTACGTACGACGCTGATAATGATCCGATTATAGCTGCTGTTCCAGCAAAGACCGCGGATGCACAATAAACAGTTATATCAGTAACAACGATACGTCTACGGTATTATTTTATTTGTACTGTATACTCGTCAATGATATTTTTCATTTGGATCTGTAACAAACACACTTGTTCGTATCTGAAACGTTGCGCTGCAACAAAGTCAATCGATTGGTTTGTTATATAATTTAGGTAGGTGGTAGTTCAGCGACTAATTCAAGACACCAATAGTAAATCAAGCCGAGGTTTTTTTCGTCGTTTTCCACCACGAATATTTCCTCTAACTGAATAACGACGTTGCAGTGAAAGTGTTGTATTTATTGTAAATGTTGTAGCGCCGTGTATTGAAAATCTGTATATACCTCCAACCTTCACATGATGTTTGATGGATTTATTGAGTGGTTCCCATAATGCTGTTCCAGACGCTACTGCATGTACAGGAACTGTATAATCGGTAATCTCTTTGATGTCATCGGTAATCTTTTTTATTTCGGGGAGTTTAACGTCGACGACAGCTGGACTTCCAAAAAATTCATTAATAACTCTATTTATGTTTCTACGAAAATTCAAAAACGTTTGTACGTGAGTAGAAAATTCAAATCTAAATGTGGTCATTCCAGCATTGATTGTCATTAGCGAAGTCATCATCGGAATGTTACTATTGTTGACGTATTTCTTCTTTGCAGCGTCATCGTTTCATTCTGGTTCTCTAAGACCAGTAATTTTATTATTAGCCATATTGAGAGAACCGGTCATTGTATCACCGGCGGATAACAATCGATCATCCTTCTTAGTTCTGATCTTAGCATTATTGCTGTCTACGTATCTTTTTTTTTTTTGCCCCATCATCGTCTGATTTTGGTTCTCTCACAATAATAATTGTATTTCTGCTCATACTGAGATCGCCATACGTAATATCTCCAATTCTTCTGATGCGTCCAGCAATCTCTCCCATGAGTGTTAAGACTGATTCCTCCGAGTTTTTAATTTTACCGTTCTTAGTAAATACCGCTAAGTTATTTTCGGTCGCATCTGGAACTCGCAGAATAATATCTGTCAACGGGATATTACTCGTCTTTAATCGTCCTTGTTGATCCTGAAAAACCGCAACTTCATTCTGGTCCACATCTACGAGACGCAAAAGATTAGCTATCTCGTCCTTAATATTATCAAGTGTTGCGTATTTAGATAATTCACCTTGAGATTTGAGACTCCGAGAAGATCTTCTAAAAATATCTGCCATTGTATATTCACTAAGGCCTGTTTAAAATGTTGGACAACGTGGTATACTCGTGTACGACTTTATGAGGCGGCATCGTTGACGATGACACAGCGTCGAGTACAGCAATTTACTTCACGGCCACATATTGGCGGATCAGTTACTGTTTGTGTTGGTAATGTTGAATACCATACGTGAGTGTTTTGAAGTCCGTCGACATATATTAAACATTCCTTCGGTGGTGCCAGTCCATACAAATCAAAATAAATAATTCCACATGGATCAATCGCGTATGCAACGCAGTGAGTACCTGGAACAGAACTTCTATCGAGATTAATGATACCGGTCTCAACACGGTTTGGTTGTTTTGGTAATTGATCACGCATAAAAATACCTCTGAAGTTTTTTATATTTAATCGCTAAGCAGCATCAAGTAAATCAAAAATGGACATGGCAAGTATCAACGATGTGTCCCGGGCAGTCTTAAACCTTTCCCCGTGGACTGACCGTACCATGAACGAGGGTTTCCTGGTAGTCCTAGACCTTTTCCTGTTGATTTTTTGGGGGAAGTTTTTTTCCATGCTGATTTTTGTTTGGAAGTTTTTATTCCGTGTCCTGTTGCTTTCTTTAATGCCATCCCAGCGGCGGTCCCAACAGCACCAAGTGCGGTTGCTTTAGCAACAGCTGGAGCTGCAGCGGCTATCAACGTTGCTATAGCTGCGATGAAGTGGAAATACACCACCCGCCTTGGCAATGTCGCTAATGGCACCCTCAGAAAGATCAAGTCTGACACCAGTCGCTGAATTTTTGGCGTCATTGAAGTGTCTGAGGTGACGTTCAGTCAGTGATAGTTTATTTGGACCACCTGCGAGCTGTCCTCGTTTCAGAGATATTTTTTTCCCGAATTTTTCTTTTTGACGCTGACTGTAGCTTTTTAATCTGACCAGGAGTCAGACTGACACTAACATGATGATATGACATTATAATATCATGATCGATTTAATTACATGTTTTCGACTGGGTCATCAATGACTCTCATTCGTCCACCAACACCTTCAAGCAAGATTGTTTTATCTGAGAGTATAACAGCAATTGCTCTGTAACCACCAGGAATAACTGGTGGACCAGGTATTCTTGGTGGTGATCGTACTACACGAGCTCGGAAGTGTATATCAACGACAGATTGCCTGAATAAATCTAAATGTTCCAATGAAAGTAATAGATTGGATACAGCTTTGTAAAATCATGCTGAGATATCTGCAACAAGAATCAACATTTTGATCACGCCCCATGAATGTCATCAAACGATGATATGCACGTGCAACATGATTGTTATCAAAATTCAGTAATATTTCTTCGGATGGTTCCTGATGCCCATTTATCCTTAACGATACTTCACTAACTCCAAGCGTGTCAAATACCATTGGATTTCGTGTTTGTGTGCTATCTCGTGCATTTTCCTGAAATGCGATGAATATATGTCGCGGTGCTGACACCCCCTGCTGTGATGCTATCTGCCATGTAAATAAACCAACAACTTCACTTGAAATACTGTCCGTGGTCATTGTCAGCCATGACAATGTCGATTTATCAAATTTGATCCATGAAAGAGAGTAACCCTTTGTTCTTCGACGATCGATGGAGTCATTACTGGCATCCACAACGAAAGTTTTATTAATCTTACTCTACCTGCACCAACTGCGTCTGATAGCCAAATTACATCATTATCGTTTTCTTTTCTAACAAGTACAACTGTATGCTTGGCTCCAAAAATAACTTTTCTGACATGTCTACAGAATCCAAATATATGCGATAATGGAATCACACGTGAAAATTCTTCTTCATCATTTAAGATTGATCTACGTGCAGAAAATCCTAAGTTGAAATTTTCATTCATTGATGCAACTGCGTTCCCAGCTGCATTTAGTGTAACATTGCTGCTTTCTGTATGATCAGTTGTATCCTTTGCAAACATCGTTGACGGACCAGCTGATCTCGAGTAATCATCGCTGTATCTTGAGAGGCCAGGTATCGTTGTGGCAATATCGACGTTTTCCAGGCATGATTTAATATGTCTTCCGTCAATCATGTATGTGGCGCTTTTAAATAACGCTATAATACCATTGTTAACAGAACCAGGTCGATCTAAAATTCCGTATGCTGTACCGTCTGATTGCAAAAGTCTCCTTTCTACTTCAATGAAGGCTTCAGCGGGGAAAAATATCTGCTTGTATCCTGAATTTGTAACTCGATTTTTCCAGGCTGATTTGGCTTTCGTGCGTCATAAGAATAATATTGATAATCGCGCACAGACTCACCCTTGAGTACTGGTGCGTCCATGTCGAATGCGGGATCAGATACACGTTTGAACATTAACAAAATAATGAATCTGCCTTGTTCTTTCATTAAATTGTATTAGTACATTCCACCAAAACATGAAATCATCTCTTTTGGTGACCTGACTAATCAATATTCTACTAAATATGCTCTAAATGATAATTTCATTACTGATGGACTACTGATCTTATTAAATTGTTTCATACAAAACTTAGTCGAAATGAGAGACTCGTCTTCGTCTTTGGTTTACTTCGCCTAAAGTAATTACTGTAGTCATGCAATGTTAGTTCCTTTGCAATCATCCACACCAACCAGTTAATTCGGCATGCTAACCCATTACTGACTATATCATGTGGAGTAAATAAATGTCTCTACTAAGGGTAGTTCGATGCAATCGACGCGGACTGACCCAGGCGTGTATTCAACCAGCAAACAAACTGTATAACCTAGCTACCATGGTTCTCCCTCGCTTGGCCCCTTTCATTTCTCTTACAAAGAATGATTAATCATATAGTCTAGTGTAAGATCTCTCGTTTGCAAGTATAACAAACTTACACTCCCGTCATTTTCTAGTGCTCAATAGTCCATTATATTTTTCAACCTAAATTTATTTCACATTCAGTCCAAAACAACCGGATCTTAAGAGTCCGGTTATAGCCTGGATCCTCCTTGCATAGAAATAACAATCGCTTCTGCATTACGTTTTCCCTTATTAAGGTCAATTTAAACAGTTTTATATGCTTTTTCTTGGTACATACTCGCGGTAATAGAACCACACATTCAATAAAAACGATATACAAGAAGAAACTGAATAACACATACAAGTAGACAAACTTTACAATTTGTCGCATGGCTATATATATATATATATATATATATATATATATATATATATATATATATATATATATATATATATATATATATATATATATATAATAGGGACAGAAAACCTTAACAAGAGAAACACATCCTTTTAAACATTAAGAATGAAAAGGGTGTTAATGATGACAATGGTTGATAAGAGAAAAAACCACCGTTCTGGATAAAAAAAAGTTGCGATCATCTCCTTTAGTAAAATAGGTTGTAATATGGCCAAATTTCCTAATCATTGAGTCTCCTGCTTGTCGTACATTCGACATAATGTTGCGTGCATTGGTACAGTATTAAATTAGGCGTAAATCGTAAATGTTGCGTTTGTAATGTAGATCAGAGGACTATATCGTCAGTTACAGTACCACGGCTATGTTGATAATAAAGAGTAGGTATCTAAATAAAGGCGGAATTGATAGCCCTTTCAATAATTAGGTCCAGAAAAACTAATATCATTTCCTATCGCACCAGTGGTATTTTGGTGGTCAAGTGAATTCAACCACGTGTCACCCATTTGAAAATAACATTAGCACAGATATTAGGTATTCTAATGAACGACGTGCGCAATAGACGATGACGTTGGCAATTGCTTGAAAAACACATCTGAGCCATGAATGTATGTTATTCCCAGCTGCATACGTACATTGAATTGTTGTTGCTGTTTTCGCTTTTAGCGCCATTTCTCAGAAACAAAATAGGCTATATATGGCGGCCAGTCTAACTGGTGGTGGAAGAACCCGGGAAACGTCAGTAGTAGCCAACGACCCGAGGGAAATTACTGGCAACATAAGATGAGCTATCAGACTCGAACCCACGCTTATAGACTTGAAATAGTAATGACCATTAACCACGAGCGCTTTTGACCTCTCCGCTCCCCGTTGCCATTCCCCCCCACCACCACCACCACCATAGAATGTATACAATAATTTATTATTAAATCGGTCTGTCAAAGTGTGACTTCAGCTTATCATGAGTATCTTTGGAGTGTATATACACGTCAGGTGCGCACATGAGTGTCCTGTACGATTCCATGGCGTTATATAAGATTATTGTGTCTTTTGGGGACTGTCAATCGTTTCGTCCAATTGTCTGTTACAAAGGTTTTATTTTTCTCTATTCGTCCATCTGTATTCTAGATTCTTTTGGACATGGATCATCTCAGGAAACTTACGTATTCGTTGATAATTTAAACTAATTTTCCTTTGTTCCCAGTCTTTTTTATGATGCTCGTTATTTAAAGGCCCCAATCTTACTAGAAGGGTTGGTCAAATCAAATGTAAATTGGACTGGTGAAGGCAGCAATGAATATTTAGAACTCTTCCCTCTAACTTAATGGAAAATTGCTGAGAACATAAGGGCCACAGATGATGGACTATAAAGTCAATGTGTGTGCGTGAGTGTCAAAGTGTAAAACCAGAATATTCAAGAGAATACACATTAACATACTGGGGACACGCCGCCATCCGAGAACCCATAGATGCAAAATTGGATACCACGACTTCATATAGTTATAAAGCCCTTGAACTAAGCATCACTAGGTATGTCTTCTTTTGGTAGATATTTCTTCACATCGCACGAGACAAACAATTCTTGTGAATCCGTTTACGCGGTCAGATTCTCATGTTCATCTCCGCTGCGTTCCCCGCACATTGTTACCACACTACTTACTGAAACTGGCGTCAATAAGATATAATATGATTCAGATTATGTATGCAAGTATATACATATATGAAATATGTATTTTCATTTTAACACAGAAGGATGATCAAATATGTTTCTTTTAAGAAAGTATTGATACACTGAAATTAAAAGTGATACATTAAGCAGGTATTTCCTGAGTCGTCTTTTTTTGTCTTCATTTTTTAAAATGAATACTTTAAATGGTAGGAATCAGCTGCAAAGTACTCTCTCTCTCTCTCTCTCTCTCTCTCTCTCTCTCTCGTTACATCACTTTGCACGCCAGCATCAACTGAAAACTCATTGTCAACCATTCTGTCCATCCTCAGCTTACTATAATTCAGCATGATACCGAGAAATGCCCATAGACTGCTCGTCGCTATGAATGGAACTCCTCAATTATCCCCAGAGGCAAAATAATTATACATGTATAGGACATTTCTGATATTTTATAAATGGACAATAATGAAATATTTCAAGCTGTAAAAGAGGTTCCTGGCTGAGTTTTGCGATTCGAATATTTAGCTGATTCCAAGTTACACCTTTGAAAGTATGTCTTTTTTACATTCATTCTTTTTTAACTTTCGGTTTATCAATCTGTTTTTCTTATTATTATTATTATTCTGCTTGGTCAGTACTTTAAATACTGTTTATATTTCCAATAATTTTCTTCTTTCTTTCTTTCTTTCTTTTTCATAGTTTACTCGTTTTTATTCTTTACGTGAAATTCAGAGTCTCTGAGCACACGATTATTAACGATATGATCAGAATTTAATATGTGTTCTTTGACATATTTAATTCTGTGTTTCTATTAGTAATTAACGATACCATCAAAACACACGAGAGTTAGTTTTCTCAAGACTGATACAGCTAAATTTCCGTTTATTTCAAAGATGTGTCATTACTTCCATGTTTATATAATTGTTTGTTTATAAGTGAATGAAAAAGAAGTCTTTTTTTAAAAAAAAATGCTAAATATGGTTGATATATTAAAATGCTATATATTATTACTTTATATATATATATATATATATATATATATATATATATATATATATATATATATATATATATATATATATGTTATATATATATATCAACCAAAGACTAGCTGCAGGAAGTGTAAATTACATTAATTTGTTTATAAACGGTGTTGCATAAATGACCACAAACACATAGAACAGAAGCATAACTCTTTAAAGGTTTGTCTAACAAATGCATATAATAAATTGTACCCACCAAAGTGTTTATATAGCTTGTACCATTACGTAAAATTAGACGAGTGCATCATCTGTGATACTTCCCTTTCAAAACGTCTACACAATATATGCGTTATGAGCACATTCCTACACAGGCAATACTTAATCCTTTGTTATGGCGTCCAAAGAGGCCAAGTTGTTTCAGAAATGTTTACATTTAGGTTTGTAAAACAGTTCTCACTGACGCCACATCACACAAAATACCATGCCATGTTCGTGCAAATAATCGTTCAAAGAGCATTGAATGACTTTTCCACCGATTTAAGCAAGGGAAACGTTAAGTTGCCTTGCTGGTATGAATATGTACTATTATTGACTGTGATACTAATAAGAAATAGCTTACTGAACAAATATTGACTTTGCAAAGCAATCGATCCATTTAAATTCTTGTCTTTATCACATTAGATTAAAGAAAGGTGCGTCAGTCTCCCAGGGTTCTATTCATGCAATTAATTAACAAATTATGCAGGTGTGAGGTCCTGATACGAATGTATTCATTTGTCATTGCTAGAATATTAACATGCCTTAGTTCAGTTGGTAAAGCGTCGAACGCTTTAATTAAACTCACCAGCATGATATCAACCCAGGCCAGCTCGGGTTACTTGCCTCCGTGTGCCTTTGAAAAATGCACTCCAATTTCTGCTGCATCATATAGCAACACAACTTTTACAGAATTTGGAAAGCTAGCAACAATAAAACAAAATGCAATATATTCTGAAATAATATGCCATGTGTTACATGTAGGCTAGTACAAAAGTAACAAAAGAACAGAGTGAAGTCAACAAGCTTTGTAAATTTTAACAAAATAATTTATTTCCCTAGAAAACAAAAGGTAAAAATATGAAATAGGACTTACGGTTTGTGAATATAATCCACAATTTAATCCTAGAATTGAAAAATATAAGTCCTATCACTAAACAGCTCTAACTGAATCCAGATTCGAATCTCTGTGAAGTTCTAATATGGAAGGCGATGACGTCAGATGAGGTCGTTGTACTGATGGCAACAGATTCTCGTTGAATAACAATTTATAATGGTCTCGTTTAGAATTCCAGAATAAATTTCCACTGTATGTCTTTGTCCCGGAATTTTATTAACAAAAAGAGCACTTGTGTAGTTTTCTAGAGAATAAATTATTAAATTCCAAAAAATAGATGAACTTCAGAACAAGCTGGTAACAACAATAAAAACCTCTTGAGCCCTCAAGGTTTAAAATACGACTGACTGGGTCTACTAAAAACCTTCTGTCTTAACACACGATTTTAGATCACATGGTGGCTCACGTGACAGGCTACGTGATTCACTAGTTTGAACAGCGCAATATAAACAAATGCCATTTACCACGTAGGCAACAATAGCCCTATCTAAAATCAGATTCTCACACTGGAAAAAAAAAAGAAACGCTGTTTACAATTTAGCTAACACGTGGGCCGAACATGACCTTGGTAATAGCCAATCTTTTTAACTTAGTGATTACAAAACGTCTCAACCAAGGTGAGATAAAAATACTGATAATGTAATACCTTTTACATTCTAATGAGAAGTGAATTTTCCGAAAAACAAGATTCAAATCCAGTGAAAATTATCATTACAATAAAATGTAATGAAACAAAAATAAAATAAAAAGAAATTTAAAACTTACACACAAGTAATTTAATTACATATACGTAACACATGATACATTTGCTAAGGTAGTTCGAAGTTGAATATATGTCACAATTTAGGTAAAACATCGTTACGATCATTGTGATATTGCTCCATACTGTCAGTGCATCATGAATGTATCAATAATGCAACCGGAAAAATTGCGTGGATATGAGCATCGGGTACTACTCCATGTACCGCATGCAATATCATGTGAATAGTTAAGAAAATACAGCTGTTTAATCACAAAACACAACCTACAATTTCTTTTAGTTTTAAAGCATTTAACGTTGTGAACACTAGGAGACAAAACAAATTGTGATCATTCACAAATTCGTGTCCTGGGGAAGGAGGTACATACTGAGAAACTAAAACAATCATTTTTACTATCAATTCCAAATAATCATAGTATCAAAATATTAATATGTTTAATAAATATAAACACAGGAGACTGAACGCACAAAATACCATTTGTATAATTTGGATTAGATATTATGTTTTTCTCTCCCTCTCAAAAATGTCAAACAATGAGTTACTAATTTTGTATCCTTTGCAAAAAATAAAATCAGTGAAACAGTTATGAAACATAAATAATGGAGCAGTTAAGTAGTAGCAAAATGCCTGTTCTGCCTCTCTGGTTCCTTTGGGCTCCTGACAACCCGCCTAACCTCTACCCCCACGACTTCCTTCGCCAATAAGCGACCCATGCATGTTTAGCACTTTAATCATTCACGCATGTGACCAGTAATGGAAGTAGAGTCTACGACGAATGTCAGAACGCAGAGAGCTCAAAAGGGACAAAACAGCCATGTATTACTTCTCGTGATTGTTATGGGTGTTGTTGCATACGATACTGATCGATACACTGCAGACCCAGTCTACACACACAAAGCAGTGCCATTTCAATCTATATACCAGGATTTATTATTATTCACTGATATGTATGCATTACTCCTCGCTGTTACTTATTAAAGCTAGTCAATGTTTGTGATTTTCCATTTATTCCCGCACTATCTCAATCTCAGCCACACTGATTATTGTATCCTCGATTTCAATTGAATGTAGTTTACTGATCGTATTTAGACGGCTCTGTGATGTTGCAAGCAACTCTGAATAGACGCGTACTCCTGAATGCAGTCGCATCGAAATTAATCTGCTAGCACCACCAGATACACCGGTTACTACTGATATAGCCCCGATAATAATTCTGGATGGTGCACCTACAATGGTTGTTGTTGCTGTGATTTTAGTCACACCAAGATCAACAGTCGTTGCTGCAGCAAAACCACAAACAGCTTCTAAGATCAAGCAAGTGCGATTGTAATGCAGGATCAGTTCTTTTGGTAATTTCATCTCGCAGCTGTTATTCCGCTCCGATAATTGTCACGTAGGTAAGACTGAGGGTCCATAAAATGAGTTTTCAGAATACCTCACATTTCAACTACCTTTTCAACTACCATGCAAACAAAGACACGAAGAACAAAACAACTCATACAACACCAGCAAACAATTCTTCAATTCTAAACAACTATGTGTATTTTTCCGTCTCACCCCGCCCAAAAAAAAACCACTGAAAGAAAAAACAAACACAAACACCAGCTATAAATTCTACAATTCCAAGTAGCCGTGCCTATTTGTAAGCCCCCTCCTCAAACAGTAACATCCAGTAGTCGAAATGTTTTCCAATTCGAGACACGAAATGGCACATATATAAAGAAACCAAAAGCAAGTTTGTACTACCAAACTACTCGAGCGAAACGACAACACATATATCGATGAACATGTAAGCAAGCACAAACGATATGGGTATCGAATCCGTAGGAGAACGAACCCATATTCACGTGTTGCTACAAAATATATACCATGTAAACCTTGCATCAGATATAGCAAACGTCGGCTATCGTCCGCGAGGGCGACCCGAAAATATTCAAACAGAATTGCAACCAGTATCCGAAATATTTGTGGACGATCTATAACTGGACTTTTCTCTCCGATGGCCAGATATCGCGTACACGATCAGGAGGAGCTTCTCTAGCTACCGCTGGACCTGTAACATAAACAACGGTCTCGCACATGCATGCACAAACGGTTTGCCAGATGCCCTACATGTTCATATTGTATCTAGTACTCGTACAATGGAACAGCGCCATAGTTGTACCGATCTACAATTGTATCGAAATGCCTCTGAATGTTATGTTGCCAGAAACTCCGACCACGGAAAATGCCACACACGTTATATAACAGATGTACGAACTATCGAAAGATTGCAATCCTCCATTATTTTGGATACAAACGTTACAAAACCAAAGGCAAGCACTAGCAGGGGCTATATATTGAAACCTGATGTGCTATCGACGGCAACCAAAACGCTTCATCCAGTATATTGGGAAATACCAAAACCAAAAGACTTTGTTTAGTTTCGAAACAATATTCCGAACAAAATACCTACCAACGTTGGAACATACAACACATCCGTTGTGAATATCCTCGTTTGCTTTTGTAGGTTTGTCACTCCATTATTTTGTACTTGACCAAAACCAGAAGGTGTACATGAGAATATTTGACTTGTTGAAACCGCACAAAAAAGGTCGACCAAGTACGACGCACCAAAATCCCAATGGGAACACCAACAAACCAATGGGGTCTACAACGAGAAGCAAAAGATTGAAGCACCCTGGATATGCTGGAGCCAGTAAAAAAACGTTTTGTTCGTAGAATAATCGACAGAGATGTTCGGTGGAATGTTCCAGTATTTGCAGATGCAGACAATTTGCATATTTCCAAAGAGTTTTTAGAAAACCAATTGCAAACGAATCCTTCTGTGCTGGAAACACCATTTCTTCCACGTACATTGCAAATGACCACCACAAACACCAAATCCAAAACAATGCGTGTTGCCCTAAAACGTGCTGCACCAGCAACAACGGATCGAGAGCTATCCAACAACAATGGTTCGACAGTACCCTGCCTTGCACAAACCGGCCACGGATATGTATCCACATATTCGGAAGTCAGCGAGTTTGCTATATCGTCCTCGTTTTTGATACACAATTGCCGGCAAACATTCTTTGTATGGCTGACACAAACGAACCAATCTGCCCCTTGTTCCCAAGATACCATATTCTTGGGCCTAGCAGCAAATCCAAGCGATTTTTCCTTTCGCGTGATCGTCTGAACGAAAAAGATACAAATATTTTCAAACAAGAAAAGAAATAAATATACATAGTTTCAAGTACGATCTATATCTGCAACCGCTAACAAGGCGTTTTGGATTGTGTGCATGATGTGTTGGGTGGTATAGTTTATGTGGTGGATAGTATGTTTGAGAGATTTCATCTCTTTCTGATAGTTCGTGTGGGAGTTTAGACCTTATACAAGACGTTTTTGGATTGTGTTTATGGGTTGTTACATATTACAGGTATGTTTGAATAGTATGTTTGTATTAATTCATCTCCTGCTATTACACAGTAACATATCCTCTGCAGTTGAAATGGGATTTTAGAAACTACACAAGTCGTGTTTGGATTGTATGTAATGCGTGTTGGATGGTATAAGTGGTGTGTGATTGTATGTTTGAGATTTCTTCTCCTGCTCTTACACTCTAGCTAACACAATGTGTTTTGGATAGTGTGTGTGTTGGATGCTGGATTGTAAATAAGGTGTGTAAGAGTATTTTTGTTGGATTTTATCTTCTTCGCTTATACTCTAAGCTAACACAAAGTGGTTTGGATAGTGTGTGTATGGGATGTTGGATGGTATATGATGTATGTATTTTTGTTGGATTCCATCTTCGATCTTCTTCACTTACACTCTGTGTTAACACATATAGTTTGTGTAATGGATTTGGCATCCTACAGTTGATATTTTGGGTGTTATGTTTGTGAGATTTCTTCTCATTCTCTTACACTCTAAGCTAACACAAGGCGTTTTTGATAGCGTGTGTTTAGGGTGTTGCAAGAGGGAAGTCATGGAGGAATGACCTGGGACGCATTGTTTTATATAAGCAAGGTCGAGTTGGAACAGTTCAGAGACATTGAAACATGGAATCCAAGGTGGGGTTTTCATGGCGAGTCGTTGCTACGCTAAGCAAAACAATCTGATAGTGGATGGATACGACCTCGCTGTTCCAAACAGTTGTATCGAGAATCTTACACCAACAACTTGTGTGTATGGGCGATGATGCAACCAATGCCCTTAGTCGAGTTTTTGTGGATTAATACACCACACGTGGATGTCAACAAACAGGTACATGAGTACAAAATCAACAGCCACCAAGACAAACTGATCCGATTGATTGTGACTACGGCATTTAAGTCACGCAAAGTCATCGATTTCAGTCTCGTTGCTGTACACGGCTAAGAAGCCAAGCTGAAATTTGCAAAACTTGTCAACGTTGGCGCGTCGGTACCTGTGCATACAGATAACGAAATTAATTGTTTCCCAGTGGGTTTAATGCTGTTGGATGTGAATTTGTTGTGTAGATAACGATGATAGTCTTCGGTCGAATCGTCTCGACGGATTTAACTCAATCATGAGTGTGGTTTCATTATGTGCACTTCGGTGACTGATGTAAGTCGCGAAACGTCACTTTACGGTTCATTAAGAATTCACGCGCTTACTGTTGTCTGAATAAATCTTGCTGCAAGTGTACACTTAAGTCCATAATAGCCTCGTCGCGATGTATGTTTTATTAAGAACACAGCAACGGCTCCGAGAAGTTCTTTGCCCAGGTGCAACTTCAACATCGGTGGCTATGTTGGTGATGAACGTGTGTAAATACGTTTAAGCGCAACTGCGTTTCCTACAATGATTAACGAGTTCTTATATGTGCGTCCGCACACACGATCATACAGGAGAAATAAAAGATCAGCCTAATGAACCTTGTTGGGCGTTTTCACATCCAACCATACACGGGAAATCTTTCTTGGCGCTGGTGGGTACGTTTTCCACAATGCTTGCCTGGCAAGCCACTCGAGAGTAACCCCGTGGGCGACTTTTGCTTTGCTCGCTAACTTTTCAATAGCAGCGTTACCCATCAATAACCGCGTACTGTGGCAAACCGGGTCATTGTTTATTATATCAATATGCTTTACCTTTAATGACTGTCATGCTAGCAAGAAATAAGTGCAAATTTTGCTTTCATACTCGCTTTGATGATCCCTATAGCAATTCTTTCTCCGACATCTGGCCTCGTGATCGTGTTGAAGTCGTGGATGAAATCTATATAAGTAGGTTGAGGCACACGGATATCACTTGATGCTTTGTACGCGGGATCATGTCGGTAACGTGTTGCTTTGCGTTTAACATCATCTTTAGCACACAATAAGCTATACATGGCAGCCAGAATAACTGTTGGAGAAAGAACCCGGGAAAATACCGGTAAGAATCACCACCCACGGGAAACTACTGACAGCATACTCACAAACCCACATTGGCCAGACCTGAGACTTCAACTCACTCGGACAGGTGAGATGACAGAGATCGATAAAGGCGAGTGCTTTAGACGACTCTGTAACATGCAGCATCGATGCGATATATAGGCTTTTCTCAATGTCCGCAATAATTGTATAGGTCATAGAGGGAACCCAATATGTGCCCCATGCTGTCCGGAGTATCTTCATTAACATAGCATTTGCGTCACGAGTAGACATGGAAGTCCTGACACACGTAAACTTCTTTGCTCCCAATCGAACACTTGGAAATGATCCGTAACTTTTATAGTCGGCCGTAAACGTGTCAAATATGAGTTGTAGTCGCGACAGCCTGCACCGGAAGATCCCACAGTGGGCTTTGAAGAAACGTTTGCATCTGTATTCAAACCCACGCGTAAAACGGCGGAACAGGTAAAAATGTCGCTTAAACCACCGACTTGCTGATGGGAACAGAAAAATAACCTGGTCCGATTGTCAGAACAACCCAATCCATTGAAAACTTGCCAGATGCGATTACGGGAATCGCATCTGGCAGATTTCGAGGAGAACAAAACGAATATGCCAGTAGAAAACAAGAAGAACATGCGGCTAGCGGAACAAAGACGTGCATATAAACAGAAACAATAAGCAGAACTTAAACAACCAAAGGAAAAGACATTGGAGGACTGTGTGATGTCATGATCTTGTTTATCGTTTTGAAATACTCGTGTGATCGGTTCACGGGGGCAGCAACGCACCAGTATTCATTCATGAGGCCGCATTGGTTTGTTACTGGTTGCTGACCAATGACTACGTTTCGAGCGTTGATATAGGAACTTATTAAAGACATCGATGATGTATGTAACACCACTGATGAATTTTGTGAAGCGATTCTTCGCGAAGTCATGCTGCGATGCAGTGTGTTGTTGCAAATACAACCCCGAGCATTACCGCGATGATCTCATCAACGATAAATTTATTTGATGTGATTTATCAACGATACCATGATTTGCTGTGATTTTCTCTTTACCAATACCGCACTCTAGCGTCGCTGCGTGTTTATTACAGGTGGCATATTATTAGTTCGTAGCCATTCGAGGGGGGGGGGGTGTGGGTCTTGCCACGAATAACACTTTTGTGGGAGCGGGGTTTACATCTTGTTCGAGCTTTCCCCAAATGTTGAACAGAGTGATCTATTACTGATTACTCTCGCAAAGCCTATGTATCTTTCATGCCACACTGGCCGGTTAACACATTTTTTTGACAATTGTGGACCCGGACGGACACATGTTCGATCTCCACGGGTACAGTATCGGATTTGTTGTTGGAGGTGTATCGATAGCAGTCGGTTCGCTGGCGGTGCTGGTAAAGTAATCTCGCTGAGGCTGCATACAAGAATATGTATTTATTTGGAACCTCTCGCGGCGGTACAAAGCAATCTCAATAGAATAAGTAAACTGTACTAGTTGACAATCAACGATAAAACGATTAGAATGGCTGAGTTTGAAATTGTGCTAGTCGAAATGGAAAACCATCAAGTCCATGCATAGACACAGAACCGGGGAGTTAGCGACCAAAAACAATTACAGTGCTTATAAATGGCTCTACTGAAGCTCCTTATAAGAGTTTCACTTATAAGGCTACACTCGTATGGTTGCGGGATTAGGAACAATAATCATCAATCGTATGGTTTAGTAATCGTTTGTTTGGTTACTGAAATAGGTTAATGTCTTCTATCCTACACAACTTTGGAGGGGGACCTCTTGGTAACTTTGCTTCGCGGGGTGGCGCGCACTCGCGTAAATCATGCAATCAAGTGTTATTCGGTGCTAAAGTTATGGTGTACAGAAGACTTTGACCTGTATCAGTAACAAAGGTTCAAAAGCCCCATAATTATTCAACTCTCCCGATCTTATGGGTGGTTTAGAACTAGTGCTTGACTAGAGAAAAGGTACATTATTGACAGCCATCTTCATATCTTCAAGTGCCTTGTCTGATCCTTTGTCGAACATAGGAACAAAAGTGTTGCATTTTGCAACTGTTTCGGCTTTTGGGAATGTATATGTTGATTTCATCTTGTATGGTCCATAGGGCCTGACTTTCAACACAAATTGTACACCTTTGCTTACAGAAGTGTTCTTTGACTCGTGCTTGTGAAATAACGCGCAAGACATTACATTCAATATTCACTCTCTATATCTGAGCTATGAAAACAGATTCGATCATATACAGTTGAAACGTTTTGACTTCTTCAGGTTAAAATTTTCATCCCGATCGCATCTCTTTCCCGTATCCACGATGGTTAATGCTGTTTTTGATGTTATTAATTGCTAGATAGTTAATCAGTGACGATATACACTATCAAATTTATTTTATTGGCCTTCTTTGTTTGTTTGTTTTACTACTAAAAAATAAATGAACCAACTCGAGTGTTTTGGTTACTTGACTGATTTTTACTTTCATATTGTTCTATCCGTAAATACTTATATTTAATCAAAGCCGCAACAGTATTTATTGCTATTACTATATATAATATATAGCTAGATATGCGTCGTCGATAAAAGACGATCGACGACGTTTGGCTAGGTAGGCTCTACTGGCAGTTTAAAATAGAGACTTTGATGCCTGAAAATGTGTGTATCAGTGTAGATAGGATCACTTGGGTGTGGCAGTGTAAACTTTAACCAGGTTTCATGACGGAAGGAGTAAGCTAGGATTAGAGTGCTTTGTTGTTAAGGGTTTAACGCCATTGTTCAGCACACGATAGGCAGCACATGGCGGCCAGTATAACTAGTGGAGGAGAAAAACAACGACCAACGGGAAGCTACTGGCAAGCTTTCTCACATACCCGAGCCCGAAACTCGAACCCACGCGGACGGAGATGAGATGCCAGTGAACTAATTGTAAAGGTGAGCGCTTTAGACGAATCGTGCACCTGGGACCCGGATTAGAGTGCAGTTATGACGTGCACTCAAGACAGTCTGACACCTGTGATACGAACATTTGCTTTAACATGCTTGTTTTGCCAGACAAATGGTTTGAAATTATTTGATTTTACAGTTGAGGTTAAATATAAACAAAGGATTAATTTAGGCATTTTGCAGTTGGTTAAAATAATAAATATCTTCAATTCACAAAATAACATGAATCGTAATGAAAACTTTAGACGTATGCATCAGATTATGAATCGTTATAATTTTTGATATGTGTTAATTGCCACAAACAAATTAACAAACTGGAGAAAATTACGATGTAAAATCAAGAAAAGATGCAAAACTACAATCACATAAAAAGAACACAAAAGGTGAGTACATTATTAGCAACAAACAGTTAAAGCAACAAATTTAAAAATATTGAATTATTTTTTATGGAAATTGATTGGGTAAGAAAGAGTACTTAAAAAAAAAAAAAAACTGTTCAATAAATTCATTAAAGAATGTTGGTGACTACTTAAAAATAATTTGTTCAGAAATTGAAAAGATCTTAAAATAAAAGCCTAAATTTGATATCATCTTCTCATTAATACTTGAAAAATCTATAAATGTTGCCATATTTGGCTGTCTCTAGTAATATTAAAGGTCTATACTTGCGTCTGTATCCCATCTAACACTGATATTTGAATAGAAAGTGAAATTCATTTTCAATCATATTACCAAAACGCCATGTTCAGCTTTCAAATTATACCGCATGTGCATCTTCCTGTTTCAACATGGCGTGTACGAGATGGTGTTCTGAATTTAGTTCACAGGCTTACCCAGAAATATAAGGGGGGGGGGGTGTATTTTTTAAACCATGTCGCTATTTCACATCTAGTCCCAGCCAAATCTAAGATTCGACCAGTCTGCTGATGTCAGCGTTTTGCTGACCAATTGAACAAGCTGAGCAAGTCCAAAAGTGCTGACCGTTGTCAATACACGTTATTTTTATTCATTTCCAGAGTCGATTAAATATGACGGTTTGGACTATTTCTCGTCCTTTTTCAAGAGGGTTTGTAACATTTACAAACTAATCGAATTCAAGGCCAGTTCTGGAACATAAGGACCGATCTGCGACAAAACAGGTCCTATCCAACAAACTGTATAATAGAAATAAAAAGCATCATAACCGCCTAATTATTATACCTACACGACATTATACAATAATACTTGGGAATATCCAATATAACGCAGAACAAGCGACAATATATAGAAATATGTATGATATTGACATGAAAAATTTCAATTACTTTTCTTATGTGTATAATAATAATAATAATAATAATAATAATAATAATAATAATAATAATAATAATATTTAAAATCCTTTTATGTATAGTTTTAGGTTCATTGAGTCCACCAAAAGATTTTGGCGTGGAACTAATAGATGGAGAAAAAGATGGGCGGCCTAATGTGACCCATCCGGGAGGCACGAAAACTAAGGGATAGGTGGCAGAAACCGAATAGTCTTTTTCATGGCCACCCATTTCATTAGACAAGAGAGATACTACTCACAATTATTGCCAAAAATCTGCGGGGTGTTTTTTTATGTCTATATCTAGATTAATGCTGATAACCCTTATCCATCTGTTATTGCATTTAGATATAGTGTGTCTATAAATACTCCAACCATTAGATGCTTCTTTGTGATAATATAGTTGTATATATGTACGTAAAACACGTGTGTACACACTCCTACTCTTTTCGTTGGATAGTTGGATAGAAGGGGAGTGTGCTGGATTGACATGAACATTTTAATATTTCCAATTCAGTTTAAGCCTACATGGACAGCTACACGTTAAATTCCGGTACAGGCACCTATAGTGGTCCCCACATGTTAATTTCCCGTATGGGTCCATAATGCCGACCACAATATTAAATTCCTGTATCGTCCTATATTGCCGGTTTCTTTTTGTCCCAAGTCCTCTCCTCCTCTACTCTTAAGTCTGAAAAATTGTGACGATTGCCCGACGTCCATTGTTCAGAAAGTAAATCTTAAATCTTTAATTTGTTTCCTCCTGTGATATGTACAATTCGTTCTCGTCCGAATAATCCTTTCTCGTGATATTTAAGAGACTGTTGGCGTCAGTAAACATCTTAACTGAAAATAAATTACCGAGTACCAGCACTGTAATCTCACTGGTTAATGGAAAGATAACTCATACTTTATAACATCCTGAAACTGACTCCTCTAATTGAGTGGAAACCAGTATATTGCTAATGAACACGGATGTAGCTGTGATATAACTTTTCCATCTGTAGTCTAAAATTCGCTTACAGTGTCACACATTTACCATTTTTAGGAAATATTTCCTTGATATTTTCCTTTTATGATGGTATAGATTATACTACACACAATACTCAACCAACCGACAATTGCTATGTTAGCTTTTTTTGTTTCGCAGTTTTCCAAGTAACTTTGTTTATTTTTCAAGACCGGTCGTATATGAAATAAACAACAATTACATTTCAACAGTTTGTCGGGTTACATGGGATTTCTTACTTTATTCAAATGGGGAAATATGATGATTCTGAATTGTTGGCATTGGATGGTGTTGGTGTTCGTGTTGGTGGCGGTGGTGGTGGTTGTATAGATGGTGATGGTGTTTGTTGCAAAACTTAAAAATCTGAACTGTTAGGTCAATGAGAAAAGATGAATCCATCTAACTTGCAAGAGTTCTTCGTGGTCTTTTTAAACTTTCATTCGACAAGCACAATGAAATGTGTTTATTCAAATAACTGGACTTGTGAAGATAGATCCTTTTTGGCCGGCAAATATAACAAATCCAACAAAATAAGGAAAAAACAATAAGAGACAAAACATCACATACTGCATCAATATGTTTATTTATAAAAAAAAAAATAAAATATATTACATGACAATTTTAAATTCAGGTTTTACATAATTCTTATATAAAATTTAGTCTTTGTACTTAATGTTAACCATGACATTAGATTTGGTGGACATCTCCCCAAACATTCAGATTTCATGCTCAGTGCTCAGGATTGAAATGGTAACATCCTTATTAGGCTTCACATTGTCACCATCATGCTATAGCTGACACTTCACATTGTAACTATCATGCAATGACTGACACTACACATTGTCACTATCATGCTATGACTGACACTTCACATTGTAACTATCATGCAATGACTGACACTACACATTGTCACTATCATGCTATAGCTGACACTTCACATTGTCACTATCATGCAATGATTGACACTACACATTGTCACTATCATGATATGACTGACACTTCATATTGTCACTACCATGCTATGGCTGACACTTCATATTGTCACTATCTTGCTATGACTGACACTTCACATGACACTTCACATTGTCACGATCACGTTATGGCTGACAATTCACATTGTCACTATCATGCTATGACTGACAGTACTCATTTTCACGATCAAGTTAACTTTTCAGAACACCTGATCCATAAAAGTTCGCATTGTACAAAAGAATATACTTAAACATTGTCTCGATTGCATATTCACAACACCTCATTAACGCAGGAGAATCGTATTTGTCTAACACATGCTTATCCTGTCTTGTTTAATATTAGGTATAACGGTACCAATTGTACAACCCCAGGTGGGCGGAGCTTAAGGTGTAGGGAACATTGTATTCAGAAATAAACCACAAAACTAGCTGTGATTGGTGCATTATGTAAGAGTTGTACTTTCTGTTAGGCTTTAAAAAAAAGTTGAGCTTCTTGGCAACATGTGGGATTATGTTAATTCATAACTATATCACATTTTGTATTTTTCATGATTTTTTAAAAAATGTGGTACACATGACTGAAAATGTGTCTGGTGTAACTAGATAACTCTTACCCCTGTCTAGTTCCAGCAGAGTTATCTCTCTTAAATGCAATGGAGTACCTGGTTCTGTCCTTGTCAAATTGACAATCTAACATTGTTCTCTGTGACAGTGGGTGACATGCATGCTGAGGTAGGATAGAAAGTATATTTATTTCACAAAACATTAGCATTGAGGTCTATGGAAAAACAATTGGTACCGTGATACCATTAGCCGACTCGCTGAGCTCATTACACCAAACGAGACCTTTGTGAAAGTTTTCAAATTATCGTTGAACATTAAAGATAGACTACTCATGCTACGCAGTAGTAATTCAATCTTTGGAGTTATCTCCCTTGGACTCGGACACTTGCATCAATCCAGTGGTATAATAGTCGGCTAAATAACGACAGTAGACAGAAAAACTGTTGAGATGGAAATTCGGTGAATATAGAAGGATCTAGAAGTGCACTATCTTGTCAAAGTATATATGAGTTTCTTCGATGCGTATAAAAAGGATGGTTATAAAAAAAAAATATGCCAACACCAAAACTTAATCACATTTTACAAGCGTTACGTAGGTCAACCCCGCTGTTATTCACAAAATCACCACTGATGTTGACACCCCCTCCAGATGATCCAGCACCCCGTCACCTTTAAATTACTTGAAAATGAACTTCATCTCCGGTGACAAATGATGTTTATACTGCATGTGTGAAAACTTCTACAACAACATTGCCACGTTTATCGATATGTGATACTGGTGACAAAAACAAAGATGCCGCTGATTAATTATCAACTTCGACATTCTACTCCACCCATCTTTGCTTGGCTTATGATAATTATAACGCTTAGGTTTCTCAAGTCTATTTTCGAAAGACTGGAAAACAGGTTGGCCATTTACTAAAATTATGAGGTAAGATTTTCTCACTTCTTACTGGTCCTTATTCCTTGAGTTTGGCTTCATAAAGTTACTAGACTATTGGTGAGGGTAGGACTGATACCACTTGGGCACCCTTTACAGCCACATATTGTTTTGTCCCAATAACAGTTACACCGACGTATTTTTAATGAAAGCAACCAACACGCCAGAATATCTGATTCCCTGGTTCTCGGTACTTGTAGGCAGGTTTTTATAATGGATCCTCACGGCTTCAAAACAAAGTCGTTGAATTCCACGTTGAACGTTTGCATTTTTCTATTTCAAACTTGAAAAATCAATAACTCGCTGGGTCGAGGCCAACAACAACCTGTTGCTTAACTCTATCAGATCCACTCTAGTGGCAAAACTCGTCAAACCCATCTTGGTACCATGTCGGGTTCCTGCGCTCTCACGCCCGTAAATATCCACATGCATTTCATACGTTTTTAAGTGATTTTGTTTTCGACAACGTAACATAGTCAAGCGCTTACTGGATTGATCAACGCTCGAGTGCTTGCAGTGTTTCAACAACGATATGTTCACATATTGGGACATACGTTGGGTTTTGCGAAGGCAGCTTTGAATAAAATAGCTGTGGGGATCTGACGCCCTGTGAAAGTCTACATAGATAATTTTCGACTGGGGTGGTGCTTGTACGAGTCAAAATGTAGAAGTTGAGCTGTCACCGCGCATGTGACCCAATGTATTATATGTCCTGTTAACGAATCTAAGTTGACGATGCGGGTTTGCCAGTAGTTGGGGATCATCAGAAAAAGTTCATCCCGCAAGAAGACGCCTGATTTTGTCATAGGAAGCGAATGAAACTGTTCAACAGACTCATTTGAATGGTACTCAACAACGGATAGTCCTTTGTAGTCGAAGACCTCTTACCTTTCGAGTCAACCAGACTAGTCAATGACCGTTACCTTTTTCTGCAGATACCCAAGAAGCTGCGCAAGACGCTATGACTCCACCAACTGCCTCTTTTGCAGCCATCCCAAATGCTGTCCCGATGGCTCCTAGGCGGTCGTCTTTTCGACAGTGGGAGACGCAGCCGCCAACAGCGCTGGAATCGCAGCGATGAATGGAAATATTCTTTTATACATGTGCATATACTTTGTTTTGGACAACGTCAGTGATACAAAGGTTTTCATTTGATTGGCTACATTGATTTAATTAAGATTTGTCTGAGTTAGACATAAGAAGTCATTTCCGGCCAGGACTGATAGGTTTCGTGCATGACCCCACACTCATTTGTTATTGCGCTTTTTACATGTTTAAGCTGTTTGTCGCTATGACCAACCTTAACCTCGTGTTATGACATTATTATTTGAGTTTGTCAAAACCACTTTGAAGTTTTGTGAAAATTCTGCAAAATCTCCACATGCGGGTCTACGAATCTCATCCGGCGATTCAAGCACTCCAACAGCTCAAAGTATCGCAACAATACATCGATAATCGCCGCCCGGGTGATGGTCATGTAGATAGTGTTTCTTTGAGAGTTATAGGCATGCTGTCATCCAACGTTGTTACACACTAATTTATTACGATCGACAAACGTGTTTCTGGTCAGTGTCAATAACGGTTGGGTGAATTTGTAACCTCAGATGAGTCCCTAGGGTACTAACTTCTTAGAAGTATCAGATACTGTTTTAGACAGGACTACCTCTCAAAAAATTATACGGACCTGATAGGTAGTGTAATTGACACTAAAATGGTACATCGTCAGTTTATACCTTCATTTTCATGTGTAGCCCAACCCGACCTCGACGTTTCTTCACTTATAAAGAAAAATATAATTTACCGCGAGCGAGATTCGAACTTAGAATACCAGATGAAAATTATGATGCGCCAAGCGATTTGGCCACGCAGAAACTTAACAGATAAATAAAATGAATTCGTATTAAAATTTATCAGCGCTGGCGACAACACGTACTGCACTCCGAGGAATAAGTAATCATCAATTTGCGCGGTCGCCAACACAAATTCGAATTATTTTCATATCATCGGTCGTTAAGTTTTGCCTATGGAGTTTAATCCAAGAAGTCTTCTATTCTTCTTTGTCAATTAAGGTATGCACAACAAGAACTTTCTTGCATTAATCTGTTCTCAGTAGCAGCAACCAAACTTATGCCATGCAGCTGCAGACAGGCTCCATCGACAACAGCATTAGATTCCAGTGAGACGCGCTGCGGTGGTTTCTATTGCGCAAGGCCATCAAAGGCAATTACTTTACTGACTTCCCCGAATCCGTGCGGGTTTTTAGAGCGAGGCTTACATACAATCATTTCACTATTTCAACGGACTAATGTGGTCGTCGCAGGATTCATAGGCGTGTGTGTGTATCTGTATTGTGTGTTTGACGTTTGGTCCATAACTGTATATTCTGTTTTAGAGCTAAAAATATGTGTTTACTAATTATAAACGCAGCCTTGATAATGAACCTGTTTACAGGTTTGGAATAATTTCACTATGTAACACAATTCTTGTTCCTGGGTAGTAAGTGTTATATCGTAATTGCTTATGCCTAAAAAGTATAGACAATGGCTATTATTCCCCACAAACTTTGTTTTTGTGAGCACGACAGTGATATTTTGAAATTTACATATTTCCTGTTACGTGACAAGGGCTCTTACTCAGTAACAAAGAAAAGAGAGAAAGCCAACAAGCTTTGTATATTTTAACAAAATAATTTATTTCCCTAGAAAACAATGTAAAAATTGGAAAATAGGACTTACGGTTTGTGAATATAATCCAAAAATTTAATCCTAAGAATGAAAAATACAAGTCCTATCACTAAATAGTTCTATTAGAATCCAGGTTCGAATCTCGACGACATACAAATATGGAAGGCGATGACGTCAGATGTGGCCCATGTACGAATATCAACAATTCCTTAATTGAATCACAGCTTTTGTTTCCGAAAAATTACAGAATAAATTTCCATGAATATCTTTCAGAATTCTTTTTATAAAAAAAGTCCACTTGTTGAATTTCCTAGAGAAGAAATTATTAAATTCAAAAAACAAATGAAAAACAAACAATCTGGCAACAAATTAAAAAAAAAAAAAAACGCCTTGTTCCTTCAAGATGTTAAAACGACTGTCCCAGAAAAATATTAAGAATGCGTATTTAAACCCCAAAAACATCATTTCAAGTCTCGCGAGATGGGTCATGTGGTCTCTTATTACAAGACATTTATCACGTACGCCCGTGTAGCCCCAATTAAGAATAATAAAAAAAACGTTGTTTACACATGGTGATCACGCAAGCAAAGTATGGCCTTGATATTGACCAATCATTTAAACTTCCTGTTTACGAACTTCCCAACCAAAGATGAACTAGGTTAACTTAAAATAATTCTCATGTAACACGTTTTACGTCTTAGATAAACAACATTTACTAAAAGAAAATATCGAATTACTGAAAAAGAATTTCGAATCCCATGGAAATAATCATTACAATAAAATGTAATGAAACAAAAATAAAATAAAAAAGAATTTTAAAACTAACACACAAGCAATTTAATTATATATACGTAACATTCCAATGAGAAAACGGGCGCATTTGTGTCTTTTCGTTCACATAAAGTCAGGAAAAAACCAACATATGAATCAAAATTAACATGTATTTATACTAAAGTAATACAAAAATGACCACAAAAGATTTAGAAGTGAGTAGTTTTGTTAGATTTACGATTATACTATAAATCACTTTCATGAATCAGCCCCCAAATGTAGTCTCCCATCATGTTATCATTATACTGTCCTTGGTAACGTCGTTCCAAGTCCAGTATATCCTGGTGGAAGTGCTCTCCTTGCTCCTCCAAGTACGCTCCCATTTTCTCTTTGAATTTATCAAGATGAACATCAAGGATATGGACTTTGAGGGACATCTTGCAAAGTGCCGGATTACCCAATAGGCAGAGTAGGCACCTGCCTATGGGCCCCACGCCTTTTAGGGACCCCACGACAACGGATCAAAATAATATTGAATTGATTTGATCTTGACGTATTAGGAGATAATTTGCGGGGGGGGGGGCTGAGGTTTTGACTGCCTAGGGGCCTAAACGGGGTTTAATCCGGCACTGATGATTCCTGCAGCCCATTGTGATGTAGTTCTTCACCAGAGTCTCAACCAGCTCCACATAGTTTTCGGCCTTGTGATTGCCCAGGAAGCCCCGAACCACTGCGACAAAGCTGTTCCAAGCCGTTTTTTCCTTACTAGTGAGCTTCTTGGGGAATTCATTGCACTCCATAATCTCCTTTATCTGTGGTCCGACGAAGACACCGGATTTGACCTTTGCCTCAGACAGCTCAGGGAAGAAGTCTTGAAGGTACTTGAAGACTGCCGACTCCTTATCTAGAGCTCTGACAAATTGTTTCATAAGGCCCAGTTTGATGTGTAGTAGTGGCATCAGCACCTTCCGGGGGTCCACCAGTGGCTCCCACTTGACGTTGTTCCTCCCCACAGATAACTCGGTCCGTTGTGGCCAGTCCAGCCTGTGGTAGTGCGCCTTGGTGTCTCTGCTGTCCCAGAGGCAAAGATAGCAGGGAAACTTGGTAAAACCGCCTTGGAGACTCATCAGGAATTCCACCATTTTGAAGTTTCCGATGACCTCCCAGCCGTACTCATCATACTTCAAGGCGTCCAGCAAGGTCTCGATGCTGTTGTAATCCTCTTTGAGGTGCACCGAGTGAGCCAGGGGAAGAGACGGGTACTTGTTCACATTATGGAGCAGCACTGCTTTGATGCTCCCGGATGAGCTGTCAATGAAGAGGCGCCACCCATTCTGGTTACAGGCGTTTCCGATTGCCTCGAAAAAGCTGGTTACGTTGTGGAAGAAACAGAGCCCATCTTAACGGGTGAAGAAGCTGGAAAAAGCTTGGTGAGTCTTCCTCTGACCTGTGACTTGCACACTTTCATCCAACAAGTTCCACTGCTTGAGCCTAGACGTCAAAAGCTCGGCATTGGACTTGGTGAGACCAATATCTCTGATCAAGTCGCTGAGGTCATTTTGGTTGGAGTAGTATGGGTTTCTCTCCTCAGCTCCACCTCCGAAATTGTCATATGGATCTACAACTTCTTCCTCGCTCTCTGATTTGCTGCTCTCTTCTAAAGACGGCTGCTCTCTCTCCGGAGGAGTGGGTACGGGGAGCGCAGGGCAGTGTTGCATAAAATTCCGAGCAACAATTGACCATCTTACCTACCAGAGTTTTTTGCATTGCTCGCAGGTGAAATGAGGTGCCCAGGGTTTGTCTTGATACCGGACAGGCATGCCGAAATATGCCTTGTAGGCCTCACACATCTTAGCAGATGCTTCCACGGAGTACTTTTTCGCTCTTTTCTTGATAAATTGGCCCCAGACATAACAAAATGAGTCTGCCGGATGCTTGCAGCCTATTGATGCCATCTCAGAAAAATGAGCGATATGTATCCACTTAGGCAGCTGGAACTAAACTGAACTGGTGGGCTTAAGGTCCCTGTCTTTATACTCCTATTTATATTACTGGAAAGTTCTAGAAAGTTCTAGAAGTTACTCCATGTTTGCTCAGCACTGAATCTATCTGGAATGTTCTGGAAAAAAGGTAAATTTCAAAATATCACTGTCCTGGTCACAAAAGCAAACTTTGTGGGGAATAATACCCATTTTATATACGTTTGAGGCATAAACAATTAGGAAATAACACTTACTATCTAGGAACAAAAACAGTTTGTTACACGGTGTTTTCTGATTGGATGGTTGAGTATTGCGACATAGGTTAGGTCGGTAATACTTCAACATCATACAGGTATTGCGAAATTAGTCACATGGATAACTTTCGACATATAGTCGTAATAGAGTCGCGGAGATATAAAATAAGAGTGAATGGAACAATTTTTATGTTTCCTATTTCCTAGTTCTGTTGTTTTAATATCAATCTGCACATTTATTTAGTGTAATAGTTAGATTAATTTGAGAGGAATCAATTATTTAAATTATTTATTTGCAATTACAGAGTGATCATATGACTGTCTGGACTAAAGCAACATTTTGGTATCGTTTTGAGTTCATTCAAAGACATTCTGGACAATGCCATTGTGACACATTCAAGACTGTTGGCACTTCAGCACATTCAAGAATATTGGTACATCAGAACATTCAGAACTGGTAATTCATTTGGAATACTTAATTATTTTGGACTTTTAATAGAACGTATCGGATTATTTTTTATTTAATGCACAATACTGTAATACTGTAAGTTCCTATTAAATTTTCATTTTATAACATTGAGGATTAAACTTTTGGGGGTGTGGAAGGCGATGAACCAAGTCGCTAACATAAATGTGAAACGTTAATTTTACGGACCGAAAATGAATTCATCTTTATCGGTAATAGGTGTTGTGCTAGATAACGTTCTTGCATAATTCAAGAGTAAAGTGATTAGACCTTTGTTCTAGCTTTCCATATGTGTATTATCAATTTAGATAATTAATCAATATCTGTAAAGAGAGCTGAGTTCTTTTCCGACATTGATTCCTGTCTCCAATTATTTTTGGGACGCAACTTTGCCAAATTCTGGTTCGTGTACGTGTATTATACACTAGATCTGTAAAGGTGTTGGAGAAGTAAGGTAGCCGAATAATATAAGTGTATTTTCTGTTTTGTTTTGTTTTGTTTTTGCTTCTTTTTGGGGTAGCATTTTGTTAGTTTTTTATGATGTGCTTTATCTGTTAAATAGGGAAGCCGAGCTCATCAATAATTCGTATGTTAGGCTGATTGTATTTTAGACTTAAATATATGCAATACATAGATACCATTTCCCACTAATCTGCAAAAGTGTTATTTCAATCAAACTTTCACTTTGTGTATGACTCCGTGAGTAGGGTCGGGTTTCTGATTCTTGCTCTCTTCTTACAATATTAGACCTGGATAGATAATTTCCTATCCGAATTAATTCCGGACCAGTCCATAATATGAGTATAATTTAGCCATTCAATCAATTTCGAAGTCTGAATAACACTATACAGATGAATTCCAAACACGAATTGATTAGAATTCGGGTCAATTTTATATTATGCCAAGAAGACAATAGGCAATTCCAATCCTCGGTAGACTAAATTTACCCAATGTTTTGAGGTAAGTCTGGTTTCCTGTCATTTAGTTTGATATCCAGCATTAATAATATAGTTTGATGCAAGCCAGTCAACCCTGGATATAAACCAGACCATTCAGATCTTCTTAAGAAAAGATCCCTATTCCATTTCGATTCCAGTCTTTCTCCCTGAGGAACCATGCATATACTGGCAACTTGTATATTCCTTCCTGAAATGTCTAGACGTTACACTTTCGAATGGGGGTGGGGGTTCTTTGATAGTAGTAGTAGTAGTAGTAGTTAGTAGCAGTAGTACTTACAGTAGTAGTAACCAATGGCCAATACTTCACACAATTTGCAAAACTGGGCTTTGTTTTACACAAATATGTTATTCATCTATGATGTACCTATATGTGACCAGTGTATATAAAAAGCTATTATATATTATATATTTAGTAGTGAGGCTCTGAAATATCCCTGTGGGAGAAAATTTTATTACCACTTTGATGATTCCACTTTTAACTACTTTTTCAATTTAGGAAGAATATCGGCGTGTGTTGTTAAGATACGTATTTTCATATCTAGGCTTATTTCATATCTTCTTCTTCTTCTTCTTCTTCTCTCTCTCTCTCTCTCTCTCTCTCTCTCTCTCTCTCTCTCCACATCAGGATGTCAGATCGTAAAATGTGTCAAAACTGGGCCCTCAGGTGTACATTTATGCAATCAACGAGGTGCAATCAAGCGATGCCTAAAACTGAACTCGAAACAGCAAACTTTAGACATCATTTATTAACTATTTATAATTAGTTTTCAAACTGTCTATAACAGGACGAGGCCGGGTGGGGATTGCATTTAGCGAAGATTCTGAAAGCAGTTTGGTGAATGATATGTATATAGTGTAATTGAACATGAATGATTCTGACGCCATACTCCTGACCATCAAGTCCAACAATGGATTTAACATAATGATATATTTAACATAATGATGGATTTAACATGATGATGCACATCGACTTAAACAGCTTATATAAAGAGAAAATATCGTTCCAAAATTAAACAAATCACAACATGTAACTTAAAGGAGTCATCGAACAATAGACAAGGTAGGGAACTCATAAAATATATGATTGATACATGGACTTATAACCATGGCTTGTCACTGTATAGAATTTATAGTCAAATAGATCCACGAATAGAACTTGCACAAAAATATGAATAATGTATGTTCTATCGACATGTAGGATGTATGTATTGCTGATTTTAGATCACATATTGATATTGAACCATTGATTTTACACATAGCGATACTGAATAATATCGATGGAAAAATGGAACATATGTATCTCGTACCGTCCAGTTGATGATCACGACGTATTTACAGTCCCACAGTTCTTGCTGAATGGTTCTGCTGAAAGATCCCTTGAGAGCCTTCTTATTCCATACAGACCCACTGGTCCCAAAGCTTTGGTCCCTCAGTGCGAGTATCCTAATAGCATTCTCCGAGCCAGCGTCACCATCGACCGCAGCATCGTATGGGTTGCACGAAACCCCCAGAGTTCTACGACTCGTAATCGAAAGTCAACTCTGCAGCTGAAGATTTCTTCCGTGAAGGTTTTATTTTTGTATGTATATTTCAACCCACAATAACACAATAACTACCTAGTTTTGTTGAGCAGCGCCCTCTGTAAAGTATATTGCCATACAGGCTTTTTTGTTTCGTTCTGGAATCCATCCATACAGGTTATAAGCGTATGTCATTTCAACACACAATTAATACCTAGGTTGGATGAGCAGAGTCCTTTGTAAGATAGTTTGCCTTACCTGCCTTTTGTTGATCCGGAAGCCATCTTTATAGTGGACAGCTTCCTGACATATCCAACACGCTTGTTCTGTTATCTATGAGCTTGTCTGTGAACTCTTTTCCCTGATCAGTTATGACTGAGTCCATTGGACCAAGGTGACATATGATATTACGTAGAAATATTTTTTACTTCATCCGCACTTTTGCTGGGGGCACCTTCAGCCTCAGACCACTTGGAAAAATGATCTCTGGCTGCAACAATATATTTGTTCCCTTTGTCCGTCATTGGAAGTGGACCGAAAATATAGATTCCAACTAAACTCAACACTTTCGATGGCACTGGTATATGATTCAGAGGAGGTGCTGCATGTATTTGCCCTAGATTCGCTCTACTACATATATCGCAGCAACACAAATATTTATTTTGATATGGTTGGTTTTAAAAACAAATGTATTCGTTTGGGGGGGGGGGTGTTCTTATAAAATTCTTAAAATAAGTTAGTATCTGTTTTAGATAAATTTAGTTTTGCTAATTAATTGTTCTAATGCATAGAAGGTGTAATTGGAGAGGAGAAAGAATCACCTGGCCAGTTCTTTCCCCCGGGGTGGGGGGAGTTTTCAGCTGGAAGTGGAAAGAATACAATAAACGGATTTTATAAACATTCGTGGTTGTTGCCGTAGTTATTGTTGTTGTTGTTTTGTTGGATCTTTTTTTTGGGGGGGGGGGGTTACCGACTGTAAATAAGGAAACTTGACCATATTGACTCGATTTCATTATATATCATCATCATCATCATCAACAACGTTTTAAACGCTACCACCACTAATATCATCATCATCATAATCATCATCATCATCATGATTGTCTTCAACGTTTTAAACGCTTCCAGCACTAATATCATCATCACCATCGTCATCATCATCATCATCATCATTACCACTACTACTACCATCATCACCACCAATGAAAAATCGTCAACTATTTTTGATCTAATAACAAATATCGCAAATATTTAGATCATTGAAATGTATGCATTTACATCAATTGCTTGGGTTGGCTCATTAATCTATCCTGCCCTTTTTGTTTATCAAATATGCTCCCCCAACCGCGAAATTCTTTCGCCGTTGACCTGCTTTTCCTGCCATTGGCACTATACAAGACTAGCTTTGGTCGTCAAGTTGGAGACATGCAGTGATTGTCAACTCTATAACGCTTCGGAATGACTTGACTGGCATGCTATCTTGTCCAAATATACATTCCCTTGAATGAAATCAACGTCAGTATCTAACAAGACAACTTAATGAGAATCGAATCTCTTAGATAACGGTCGAAATTCAAATCCCAAACTGGCATTCATTCTGTCAAATAGTTTATTTGCGTATCATTCAACACTTCGAATTCATTGTTTCTTGTGGGTCTCAGGTGTATAGTTTTCGCAAGGAAACAAAACGAAATTTCTTCAGTACTAAAATCTCTGTTTGAAGGATGGGATTTCTATTGTTACAGATGAATCAGTCTTGCCTGTATTTTTATTTTGTTTTGTAGCAACCACGAATTCCAAGAAAACTGGTCAAGAACGGGTACCAGCGTTTGCCAGATACTGCCCAGTCTGTCCGGACTATGTAGGTACTTTAGGACTCAGAACTGTTACTCCCATTCATCCCTAGAGAAACAATATAGTTTCCACGTCTTTATTACAAAAAATATAACGGACCTATGTCCTTGAAACTTAGACGCAAAATTCTTACCCTGTGAGCACGATGGCCTCTGGTTTGTATACATATAATGGCGAGTTCGATTTACGGAGCAGATTTCTCAGAGTCCTGTTACTATTAGTTTTTAAAAGATCCCACGTTTAATTGATTGCATTTTAAGTAAATGTATGCAACTTCAAATGTTACTCCGACTCCTCTTTTTTTCAATGAGTATCAGTGAAAGCCCTTTTTGTAAAACTTCATTGTACTTCCACGTTAAACAGGGACGGAAGTATGGAATTTGTTAAGGTATTTCCGTGTTAAACAGGGACAGTAGTGTAGAATTATTTAAGTTATTTCGACGTTAAGCATGAACAGAAGTGAGGATTTCTACGTTAAACACGGATAGTACTGTGGAATTTCTTAAGGCATTTCCATGTTAAACAGGAAGAATAGCAGGGGCGCTAGCAGAATTATTTTCGGGGGGGGGGGGGCAAAAAGGTAGTGGTCAGCTATAAAGTTTTATACATATTTAGCGGTGAAATGGGGAGGAGGGCGGGGAAACATGGACAGTAGTATGGACTTTCTTAAGTTATTTCCAACGTAATTAAAGTGAAATTTGTTAAGGTATTTCCGCTTTAAACACGAGCAGAAGTATGTACTTTGTTAAGGTATTTCTAAGTTAAATACGGACAGAAGCATACACTTTGTTAAGGTAATTTTTTGTTAAACAGGGACAGAAGTATGGACTTTGTTAAGGTATTTCTATGTTAAACAGGGATATTAGTGTAAAAAATTGTTAAGTTATTTCGACGTCAAATATGGACAGAAATGTGAAATTTCAGAAGGTATTTACCCGTTGAACAGGGACAGCAGTGTGGATTTGTTTGGTATTTCCACGTAAAACAGGGGCAGTACTGTGGAATATCTTAAAGTATTTCCACGTTAAACGGGGACAGTAAAGTGGAATTTCTTAAGGTATTTCCACTTTAAATACGGACGGTAGTGTTAAATTGTTTTCTGCATCGTTCCTTCCTTTCGTAATTGGGTATCAAAATTTGTAACATGACCTGAGCACCTTTCAAAAAATGAGATGTAAGCCTCTTTTGATATTTGTTGTTTATGGTGTGCCGAAAGGATCAGATATCATTGCTATGGCGCATGATGGATTCGTTGCAACACTAAACTTTTTTCCATGCAACGTTTGTTGTGTAGTTGAAACTATACATTTCATTTATAATCACAAAGATATATTAAAACTGATGTGTAGCAACGATTTTGTCAATTTGTTGCAACGAAGTTGTCCATTTTCATGGAACGAAGTTATCCATTTTTATGGAACGAATTTGACCATTTTCATGGAACGAATTTGTCCATTTTTCTGGAACGAAGCTGTCCATTTTCATAAAACGAAGTTGTCCATTTTCATAAAACGAAGTTGTCCATTTTCATAAAACGAAGTTGTCCATTTTCATAATACGAAGTTGTCCATTTTCATAAAACGAAGTTGTCCATTTTCATAAAACGAAGTTGTCCATTTTCATAATACGAAGTTGTCCATTTTCATAATACGAAGTTGTCCATTTTCATAAAACGAAGTTGTCCATTTTCATAAAACGAAGTTGTCCATTTTCATAAAACGAAGTTGTCCATTTTCATAAAAAGAAGTTGTCCATTTTCATAAAACGAAGTTGTCCATTTTCATAAAACGAAGTTGTCCATTTTCATAAAACGAAGTTGTCCATTTTCATAAAACGAAGTTGTCCATTTGTCGCAACCGTATTCAGATACTAATTCGACGGTATTTTTCTTTTCGCAACGTTTTTTTTTTTAACCTTTGCAAAAGTAATGTGACCGTTGTAACGGTAATTTTTGTGGTCTCATTGCTAAATTCATATTCAATGCCGACAACCCTTGGCCAAAAGAGCAACAATAATTAAATAAATAAACAAATAAATAAACTGTTCAAGGGTATTATTTACGTTATAATTTTACAGTCGAGATGCAAACATTATATCAGATTTGTGCATTGTTATATATACCGCAACACCAATAATAATAATAATAATAATAATAATAATAATAATAATATCTATATTTTAAGAGAATAACGTATTTGGTATTGAAACTAATATCAAAACGACCTCATTCAACAAACGATACAGAGATATCTACAGTTCTTTTGATATTTTACAGATATATGAAAATGAATTCAAGAGTGAAGTGAAAACAAGCTATTACCAAGAGTAGCGGTATTATGAGCGAAAACACGAAATCTGTCCGCTTCAAGAGTGAAATTTCTTATTATATCTATGAAAAAAGAAAGTTGATTTTCTATTTATCATATATTTTTAAAGTAAAAACGATCAGTTTGCACGGATTCTTTCTCCATAATGTGCCAATGCGATTACAGGCTGAATTACTACAGCGCTTTAAAATAGTTCCGAGTTACAGTATATTTTGGTAGCAGTTACTGCACCCAAATATCGATAGTCAACTAATCTCGGTTTACAACCAACACACATCAATGTCTGATTTCTACATCGTTTTCAAACATAATTTTGACTATGATGAAATTTACAAACGCTACTTAAACAATTTTATTAATATGTGTAATCGATAGCTTTATTAAAATGTGTGCCGCTTTTCGTAGAGTGTAGCATGTATATGATTCGGTATGGATAGCACAATATCAAATAGATCAAGTTAATGTAAGTTCACTCATCGACAATTTGCATGATTCATGTGGAAACCTAATCATAAAAAGTTTATACTTGAAGCCTGCTTTTAATAATAATAATAATAATAATAATAATAATAATAATAATAATAATAATAGCATTTATTTAGGCAGTGTGACAATTAGCTAATAGCTAGTTTACGTTATGGGTCTGCAAGTGAAGGATGCAACAAATATATGTAAAATTAGTAAAAATCTACAAGGTTGAAATCTTTTTATTAAAAAGAAAACAAATATAAAAGAATACAAGTTATACAATGTTAACGCACTGTTATTACAAAGAGGTATCACTTCTGCTGTTTAGAAATGTTACGCAGTCATGAAGTCAAGTTTGCTCAAATAACTACTGTGGGAATAGTTTCTTAAAGTCTTAATCAATGTATGCATGTTAAATATCATCCTGAAAATATTTATATACAACTTTTGGTATATATTGATGACTGTTTGCACTTGACCATGTACTTGTAGTACATTTTAATGACTATTTGCACTTGACATTGTACTTGCGGTATATTTTAATGACTGTTTGCACTTGACTGTGTGTCTAATGTTCCTTACAAAATTTGAAAACAATAACATACCCTGGGGCCAAAAACTTGAAAGGAAGAAGGAATTTTCTAAGAATAGTATAATCGTTAATTAGCATCAAATTAACAGTGTGTAAGATTACTTAGATGCTACAATAACCTTGACATTTAAAACCACAATGGATTGCTATTTTCATTAAACTGCGTAGCATCCGAGTTTAAGAGGACTTTGTAGTTCTCCCAACCCAACACATCAATATATAAGATGTGGAAAAACGACTGTGCTGTACACTTTTCAGATCAAGTGACAGGACAAGAGACGTCGAATACTTTTCAGAACTTTATTTTCTTGGATACCTACATAAAAACTGTTTCAATTTGACTTGACCAGGTTAAAGTATTATCAATAAGGAAACCTATAGGTTTGGCACATTTAACAGTTTCAGTTATTCCTACATTTACTTCTGAGTACAATTCGTTACTTTTGGCTGTTCCTTGTGCTGAGAAAAGAAAGAGGCAATAACTAGGTTTTCTGTAAATGTATTTTTTTTTTAATTTTCATACATCCAGTTCATTGCATATTGTAAATCTTCCTTTAATTTTCTTTCAGCAGTGCTCATAACTGTATCGCTGACACATTGTGTTGTATGATTTGCATACATGGATACTGAATAATGTTTCAAGCATCTTGGAAATCATTTCTTCAATGGAGAGAGTACCGTTCCAACTCACAGCTTGAAACCCAAAATTGAGATAGGATTACAAAAAATAGTAATTAGGGTTTTGCAATATTACAGACTGATAATGTATGCATAAAACTGTAATGATTAATAGTATCAAAAGGTTTTACATAGATCTAAAAATAAGATTTCAGTTAATTTCCCCTCATAAATATTCTGTAATCAGTGATCAATCTAAACAGTGAGTGCTATTTCGACGGAAGCCTAACTGACACCGGGTAAACAGAGTATAATTTATACAGGTCATAAAATGAACTAAAAATGGGTTCATCTCTATATGTTTTCAAACTACAGGTACAACAGATACCTGTCTTTAGTTACTGACACTTGTTTCATCTCCTGATTGCAGAGGGGAAATAACTCAAGTTGTATTCTTTCTTTTTCCAGTCATTTACAAAAGTATTTGTGAATTTGGACATATTAAGTGTTTACGTCGTTGGTTCAAAAATGTGGTCTGTTGACGGTTTTAAAAGCTTCACCAACAAGCCATCAAAGCCAGTATCTTTTGAATCAGGCATATTAATAATTTTCTTTCTAACAATATCATCAGTAATATTTGGTACCTGAAAGAAAGTTTCACAGGATGACTCTTAATCATATCAAATATCAAACCCAATGCTACACAAGAAATTATTTATATTATTATAAAAAATTATTTATATTATAAGAAATTATTTATATTATTATAAGAAATTATTTATATTATTTACAATTTCATTTTCATTAAGGACTTCGCTATCAACAGTTAAAATGTTGGTTCCTCAAAGTAATTTGGATGAAGGTTGAAAATATTTTAATTTTGTCAACATTTGTTCTTAATTTACTTGACGGACGTTGAACACATTCGTGTAGGTGGTCTCCTTTTGCATCTCTGATGTTTATAAAAACCTTATTTCTAAATGTTTTGGAATTAGCTCAGTCATCTTGACGTTCACTTTACAATGCTTTCTCACGTAGTAAATCTTTTGTATGCATGGATGCTAAAGTATCACCAATAATCCATTTCTGTCAATTTGATCAATTCAACGTTCATTGCAAGGTAAATCATGATCAATTATCTAAAATAATAATTCCTTGAAGCGTATCCACGAACCGTTTATTTCATCATAAGTCTTAAATGTATCCAACTTGCTATAAATATTCCTTTAACTTCTTATTTGTTCATCTAAATGTTTCAAATCGCGATATTTAAAATTGATATGAGTGTCGTGCTTACATTTTTTTCCTTTTCTTAACTTAATATAACATAAGATGGTCACTGATTCCAAGGGACATAACTCCAGAATGAAGATATAAACATAGGCCGGACACTTCTATATCAGTTAATGTGATTGTGTGCTCGTTTTACGAGTATCTTGTAACTGGATGATACATTTTGAGTGTTCATCGTGTCTATTAATTCAATTGTTTCAAATTCATCACTATTACAATCCCCAATATAATTAGATTGTGTGTGGCATTACACTCTACCATCACCGATTCAAAAGTTTCTTACCATTCCATGCAGTAGTGTTTTGTTTTTCTTGCTTTTTTTTGGGGGGGGGGGACTATGAACAGCTTCACATGACATGATGAATGTGTTTACTGGTATTACCTCCACTTCCACCATTTCTAGATTGGCCAAAGTTGATATTGCCATAGTATTTATATCAAGACTTTATGAAACATATGCTGTAACACCACGTCCATAACGAGTTCGATCTTTCTGAAATGCCTACATCCATCGTCAATAGTAAAATCCAATTTACTTTCAGCGATGGCAGAAAATATCAATCGCCTGTTTCTTACTAGGCGCGGAGAGAGTAGCATGTTCAATTTCAGCATCGAAATTGTTAATCAAAGAACATATGAGTTAAGAGGACTAAACATGACGAAGAAAGAACGGGTTTTAATTTAGCGAGTGAAACCTTTATTCATATCGATAATACGGCATCACTTTCAGGATATAATCTACGTTTGTACTTTAAATGACTGGAACTATAAACTGTTATCTCACAATTGATTCGTTGCACTCTGTCTTTTCTCTACACACTGTAACCGTCAATGATAATTATGGAATCAACAAAAGAATTGTCTAAAATTGAGAACGAAGATATTGATAACGCTAAGGTTAGTCATTCCTGATTTTCAGTTCAATTTTTTTACAGAACCTTAATTCTAAAGGGATAGTAGCTCAGTGTCAAATGGATAAGTGAACAGTAACACAGTTTTGAATTCATCACATGGTACTAACGAGTAATGGAATAATTGAGAGAAATGTTTAAAAGGATATGAACAGAGCTGTTTCTGGAGACACAATAGGCATAATTATACAACAGGATACTGAAATGTGTAAGAGATGAGAAATATTGTTTATAGAAATCTGTGTGGAAGTAACACACTAGGTATATTAAAAACGTTCTATTCCTGGAAATATTCTTTAAGGTGGAATAGGAGTTATTGAGTATACGTTGGTTGCCAACATTACATCCAGACTTAAACTCCGATAAATGTTATTTATGCCATTGCAATTCGGCCTACGTGAATTACCATAGTTTGAACGGTAACGTTTTTGGCTAGTGTTCCTATTACGGTCATCTACAGGGAATTTCGTCGCAACTCTAAAATTATCGTTGCAACGATATCAAGGTACAATTGCAACAACAAAGATACCGTCGAACCGGTATTCGAATATCGTCGGAACGTTAGATAGATACCGTTACAACGACTATATATTCTGCTGCAATGACATTCAGAATTTAAAATACGATTCCAACTGCAAAAGTAATTTTTACAAGGGCACGAAAGTATGTTACATTAATTAATTCTTGCTTCGCAGCCCTGATTGGATGCCATTGCAACGAAATTGGAGTACCGTTGCAACAATACCGGTAGTATTGACCCGTATGGTACATCATAGTTATTTTGCCATCTGGGGAAGTGTAATGGAATATTTGACCGTATACCTTCCAAATGGTTTCATGAATATACCAGTACCTTTCTTCTTTAGAAATATTTCTAAAGCTTTAATTTGTTTTCAATCACTAGTAATAACAATCATATTTTAAGGGTCTTTTCCTCAAATTGGCTATACAATTTGTAATTTTATCTAAATCTGTGCTTTTGTTATGTTTTCTATTTTTGTATAAAAAAGTTATTTTGCATATTTCTTGTACAATTTAAATACATTTAAAATTGAATCGATTTAAGCTGTGTAATATAATTTAAATACCTTCAAGTTTGAATCGATTTCAAAATGTAAATTCATCTAGAAAACAGCATTGACTAATTATTTTGGAATTATGATTTATTTCATATCTATTATTAAATTATTTATTTCCACAAACAACACAATTACAATACAATTGCACGAGTACCTGTGCATTTTTCGTTATTAATGTAAACATCGCCTTTGTTCTAGTAAGTGTGATATTCAAAGCGAACAAACAACAACAGATGCAAACAATTTAAAAAAGTAAACATGACCGAGACCTTAATGGCAGCTATAGTAATAACGCTTGTGCTATTTTGTTACTGTTTACAAGGTGGAGCACTCGTACTGATTGATTATTATCGCACTTTGAGCATATTGTATAAAACTGTCATTCTTTATCAACTTGTGTTGCTGCTTTGTGTTCATGTGGTCTGAATTGTGGACACAGCCGATTATGTCTGCTAGAATGCCACTAGCTTTAAATGTACTAAAATGCAGAGAAACAGATCTACGCCAAGAAATGATATTATCTGTAGTCATGTCTGCACTGTGGATTTCGCTCTTAATTATGCTGTCATGGGATGTATAGCTAATCGAGGTCCTGTGACACAGATAGCTGCATCATCATCATCAGCAGCAGCAGCAGCAGCTACTCCTCTCTAGCACACAATACAACATCGTTCTTTCATCTAAACATACGGCATGTTCTTCATAAATTAGATTACATATCAATCCATGTTGATAATTTTGAAAGAGGTGCAGTAACTGAAACCCATCTTGGTGACAGTATATACACGATGATGAACTCATCATTGAAGGAATTCACAATCAAGTCAGATGTGATAGGACCTATCATGGGGATGATGTTATGGTTTGTGTAACGAAGAAGTTAAAGTTTAGAAAACGGTTGGAACTCATAGATAAAACTATAGATGATTTATTGATAAAAGCCCTTGCACAGCGTTGTAATTATTTGATACGCGTAGTAAATGGACCTCCATGAGCAGCAGTGGGTTTCTAGGATTCTTCAAATGCCATCAAGTTTTCTACAAACATTATTTTACTCGGGGATCTAAATGAAGACTTACTAAAGGCTTATTTGAGCAATCTCTGGGACATAACGACAGTGACCAGTTTAGAAAATATTATAACCAAACCCACGAGGCTCACGGACACCTCATCTATCTGCCTTACCTGACTACATTAGAGTATCTAGCACAGTTGACAAGTGGCTTTCAGGTGTGATTCCTGTTCAACCATCTATAAGTGACCATCGAGCTACATTTTTTATAATTTAAAATGTTTTTGGTTTTTGTTCAACCTACAAGAGAGAGGTTTGGTTCAATAACAAAGCTAATTTTAAGAAATGAAATGCAAATATCTTTTTTAAAAAAATGCGAAAGTTCATTTCAAATTTTTATAACATTAATAAAACCACAGCAAGATCCACCTCTATGTTCACATATTTTGTTAAAAGATGTGTTCCCTCAAAATTTTAACCATACGTTTGCACGATAACTTTTGGTATTACAGAAAATTGCGTATAATCACAATAGGCAAGATCGTATAGACAGGAAGGCAACACGGAATATTAATCCCAATGGTTACAATTTTAAAAGCTTAGAAATAAGGTAAACAACTAAAACGTTGCACAAGAAAAATTTTATTCAAACTATAACATTGAAAACATGGGACTCAACCCCAGTGATTATTCTTATCTAATTAAACATTTAATTGAACAGAACAAAATAAACATAATATAACCACTCGAGTTTACAACAGACAATGGAACTTGAATAACAGAATTTACTGGCTTGGAAAAAGCAGAATGTTTAAAAACTGTTTTCACTACAATATCCAATATGGATAATACTAAAGTTGAACAACCCCAAATTTATTACAAGACGAATAAAAGATTATTATAAATATCGATTATACAGCAAGTTGTTTGAAATGTAAAAGAACTATACCAATCAAAAGGCTAGTGGACTTGATAAGATCATTCCTCGAATGTTAAAAGGTGCCCTCCCCCCACCCCACCCCACCCCGCCATTGCCAAACCTCTGTGCATCTTATTCAACATACTATTAAGAGAGCAATTGTTTCTAAATATTCGGAAAGAAGCTCTTGTGATGCCAGTTTTTAAAATGAGAATCCCGACCAACTGTCAAACTACGGACCTATTTCTTAGTTAAGCTGTGTTGGGAAACTAATGGAAAATGTTATATTTAAATTAAACAGCTCCGGTGGCCTAGTGGTTAGAGCGTCCGCCTCGGATGCGGGTGGTCGCGGGTTCGAACCCCGGCCGAGTCATACCAAAGACTTACAAAAATGGTACTAACAGCTGCCTCGCTTGGCACTCAGCATTAAGAGGTTAGTGTTAGGACTGGTCGACCTGGTGTCAGAATAATGTGACTGGGTGGGACATCATGCCACATGTCTGCGGCATGATGCCCCAGTGCTAGACATCACTATAAACTGTCATACTGCAGACATCGTAGCGATATGACTGAAAAATTGTTAAAAGCTACTTTAAAAATCTAAATCACTCACTCACTATATTTAAATTTATTTACAATCATTTGAATTCAAATAATCTCTTTTATAAATATCAGTCTGTTTTTCCTCCCCCAATATTGCACCATATATTTCAGTTAATAGATCTTTACCATAGGATATGCACTGCTCTAGGCAAACTCGAGGATGTGTGCACATTATTTTGTGATGTTTCAAAGGTTTTTTACCACTTCTGGTATAAAAGATTGCTTTTCAAGTTGAAAACATATGGAACTGATTCTCATTTAATTAATTCTCAACTCTTTGGTCTGACATTCACAACTCCTTGGTCCGACATTCTCAACTCCTTGGTCTGACATTCTCAACTCCTTGGTCTGACATTCTCAACTCCTTGGTCTGACATTCACAACTCCTTGGTCTGACATTCTCAACTCCTTGGTCTGACATTCTCAACTCCTTGGTCTGACATTCACAACTCCTTGGTCTGACATTCACTAACTCTGATAGCATTTTCTCAGCATTCTCAACTCCTTGGTCTGACATTCACTAACTCTGATAGCATTTTGAAACATATTGATAATATATGTTTACATGCATCTAAAATACTAAATGTTTTGAAGCATATTAAATACAATCCATGTCAAAGTCATAAGAAAGAATTTATCTCTCTTACATACACCCTCCAATAGATTATGCTGATATTATCTGGGATAATTGCGCTGCCGGTGACTTATTAAAACTCGAAAGTCTTCTACTTGTAGCGGCACTTACAGGTAGCGCTTCTACTAACAATATTTACAGAGAAATCGGATGGCTCACATTATCTGAAGAAAGAAAATTTCATAAACTCAGTACGTTTCTCAAAATTGTATTTTGATCTTCTCCGTCTTACCTCTAAAATATTGTACCACCTTTAGTTTGACAAGCAACACAATATAATTTGAGAAATTAAATTAAAATAATTTTCAACAAGCACATACAAGACTAGAAATTCTGATATATCTTACACATTGAAATTTAGGAACAATTTGCCGGATCCAGTAAAACATGAAACAAATTATTCAATATTTAGAGGTAAACTTTTCCCAGCACAAAATCCTGTGCACTATATCATTACACTGGTAACAGAAAATCATCAATTATTCAAACTGGGTTAAGAAACAACTACAGTTACATATAAATAATGATTTATTTTCAAAGTTTCTTCCAATTGTACACATGTAAAGATGGCGATGAGACTGCATACCATTATAATTTCATTTGTGAGAAGCATACAGTACTAAGGCAGAGACTAATGCAATGCTTAAATCAAGTATTCATCACTGTCAATACAAATGTCTTGCTGTCTGGATCAGCATAGCTATCCAATGACCTAACCACTCGCATTTTTGAAAGCTTCCAGACTTCTATTAAAAATACTAAGCGATTTCAACAATCGTTTAAGACAATTTACCTACTGGCATGATTTCCCTCCTGTACCAGCCACAAAACCCTTTATAAGTCCCCCAGTTCTATCCCATTCTCTTTTTAATTTGTTTGTTATACACTTACTTTATATTACCTTTTCAATTACGATGACATTTTCCTTATTCATTTGTATTCATGCAACATATCTCTGATCCACGCCTAAGTATATGCACATCGTTGCCACATTTCATGTATCTACTTGCATATTTGGGGAAGGGTTGCTTCTGAATTGGGAGAACTTGTAGCCCGACCCCATGTGATGCAATTATGGCAATAAAATCTGTTTAAAACTAACCAAGAAACAGAAGAAATGTTTGTTCTATGTCGATGAAAATAACGTCAATTCGGTTTATCCAAGAGGCTGCACTTGAGTACGTTTTAACATGGATATTACGAGTTCTAAAAGTTTAATTGCATCGAACGGGTTTTGGGATTTCGTTATTTTATCTCTTTTGCTTTGTTTGTATCAAACGCGAAATTTAAATATCATCTACGACATTTCAAAATTAAAAGGGAGACAAAGGAGATTGATTGTTTGATAAATTACTTCTTTGTTTTTAATTTTGGACAGATTTACACAGTACTTTTAAAACACTACTGTCTATGTCATATCGAAGAAATGGGAACCAAATGCCTTTGCCAAGGAAAACCAAGGTAGCCGACTCGGGCTGGCAGAAAGAAAGTCCCTGAGAAAAGACAATTTAAAGGGTATGTATGTATGTATGTATGTATGCATGTATGCACGAATGTATGTATGTATACCATAAAAATGAGTATGTTTCATTGATGACGTGGAAATGAAAAAAAAGATCGTAGGGACCAGTTAGACAAATTCGTTATGCAGATCAATACTTTCCATCATTCTATCAAATTCAATGCCTCAGTTTCGAACACTAGTCATATATGTTTGGATAAAAATACTACAATTGTCAATAACACACTCCATAAAGACATTTAGTTCAAACTGACTGACAAACACCGCTACCATCTTCAATTAGGCTGCCACCTACACCCAAAACATCCTTACTCAAAAATCACTTAGAAGCAGGAGAATTAGCTCTAATGACAAAACATTAGATGAGAGGTACAAAAGTCTAACCCAACATCTGACAAAGCGGGGTTGTAGCAAAGATATAACAGTGAGAGCGACACATCATCGGTTCACCACCGGGGCTCGATGAAGTCAATCCTGTGCTACTCTTCGCTAATGAGTCCTCATGTGGCTGATGAGTCCGATACGAGATGCACATATCATGGAGCAGTGTGTGCACTGGAGGCATGGGTTGGTTCCTGACGTTGAGACCTTCCTGCGTTCCCTGGCGTCGGCGATTTGCGTTCTACGGGCATCTTCGAAGGTTTTGCACCCATTACGAAAAACTTCACGCCAGCCAGATCTATCCTTGGCGCAGGACTCGAGGTCTGTCACAGATATCGAGCAGCATCTCAGGCTGTCCTTGATGGAGTCTTTGAATCTTTCCTTCGGGCGACCAGTTTTTCTGTGCCCACTAGATAGAACTCCATACAAAATCTGACGTGGCGTTCGAGACTCCTCCATACAGATAACATGACCCGTCCACCGGAGTTAGGCTGTCATGACCATCGCTTCGATACTGGCTAAGCCTGCTCTATCCAGCACTTCTAGGTTCGTCACTCTGTCTTACCATCTGACGCCCATACTCCAGCGCATGGCTCTCGTATGGAAGCGCTCAAGCTGCTTGATGTGCTTCTTGTATGTTGTCCAGGTCTCACATACATATAGGAGGCTTGTTAGCACAACTGCTTTATACACCTTTATCCTGGTGGACATAGTGATTGACTGGCGCTGCTGATGCGTGCCGTTTTCTCTTTGCCTAGCGATCCGTCGAAGATATGATGCTTCCAAGGTGATCGACAGCTTTCAGCTGAGTGTCTTCGATAGACACAATCGGGGGGTGGGGGGGGGCAAGCTATGGTGCCTGGGACAGGTTGGTGAAGTACCTCCATCTTGTTCAGACTGATAGTGAGTCTGAAGAGTCTCGAGGCTTCCGCGAAGCGAGTAGCGATGATCTGGAGATCTGCTTCCGTGTGTGCCGTGAGAGCACAGTCATCCGCGAAAAGTGCTTCAAGAATAAGTTTCTCCGTTTTTTGGACCTGGCATTCAGTCGGCGAAGGTCGAAGAGAGAGCCACCCAGTCTGCACCTTATGTTCACTCCTTTCTGGAAATCACGTGCAGCATAGTTCAGGACACATGTGAAGAAGAGGTTGAATAATACTGGGACAAGAACGCAACCCTGCCTCACGACGTTAGAAACGTTGAATGGCTCAGAGACATCCCCGTTGTAGAGAACGAATCGCGTCATGCCGTCGTGGAAAAGTCAGATCATCTTAATGAACTTCCTAGGGCAACCGAGTCGTGCTAGGATGACCCATAGTGCATCTCTGTTGACCATATCGAAGGCCTTTGTGAGGTCTATGAAGACACCATAGAAGTTCATGTTTTGTTCAATGCACTTTTCCTGTATCTGTCTCACTGTGAAGATCATGTCGATCTTTCTCCTATCTGGTCTGAAGCCACATTGGGCCTCCGGCAGTATGGCTTCCGAGACATTACCGACCAGACGGTTGAGACGGATGCGCGCCATAATCTTGCCTGCAATCGACAGAAGTGATATACCTCGAAAGTTACCGCAGTCAGCTTTATTCCCTTTGTTTCTGTATAGGGTGACAATTATTGCGTCTTTGAACTCCTATGGCATGGACTTCTCCTCCCAAATGCTGATCAGGATACACAGCGCCAAGCAAACACGTTGTGGCTGACCTAATATACAACGGAAAGGAAAACGTGCAAGGAACACTCTTTATTCTCGAGTTCCTCCCAGGGGACCCACAAGTAAGTCACATCATTCACAAAGATTGGCCTAACACTGAATTATATAAACCGCATAAATCAGTGCACTGCGCAGACTTTAAAATATAAGGGGCGTGCAATTCACAGTAAATTCAGTCAACTTTCAAACAAAAAATTTAGATAGAAATCGAAACCTTGTGGAAACAAAGAATACAGGATATGCCAACAAAATTAGGAAACAAACACAATTTCAGTACAACCAGAGTGAAATATTTAATATTCACAATGAAGCTATAAAATGTAACACACAAAATGTGATCTACCTCATAACGTGTATGATATGCAGCACCCAAGTAAAGCAGACATTAAGTATTTGAAAAAATCTCCAGTGTTCACACTGCCAAACCAATAAAGTGGAAAGAAGCCTAGTGGCGGAACATTTTCTTTTCTCCCGGTCATACTTTCAGTGATGTTATCCTGTCTTCAAATCGCTCGTAACTCAGAATGGAGCGACAGAAAGTAGGGAATGCAAAGAAACAAAATGGATTTGCCTGTTACTAACAGTTAAACCAAGAGGTATAAATCAAGAACAATTCAACTGATATTTGTCCGTGCAAAGGTAACAGTGGACTTATACGTACTCAAAATTACATTTTACTGTCATTAGTATGCTTTCTTATCCATGATTTTGACTATCTATTATATTCTATTATTCTATTAAAACACAGTGTAAATTATTGAATAAGTATTTGTAAATATAAATTAATTTAAAAGCGTTTATAAGCTAGTAATTATTACCAATTTGATGATACAGTACTACTTTAAGACATAACTTATTCAAGTATGATAAAGCGCCAGCTCAAGAAAATATTAGATCTGGGATATAAAAGTATGTGTTGGGACAATTGCATCGTCAATTGAGGGTCCATTGTTCTTGTCATTTCAGCCTTACAAGCACTAAAATTTACCCACATTCAGCCTCGTTCAGCCTTATTATTTCATTGTATATCTTCTGGTTTAGTTTGTGTAATGGTCATTTTGTGGCTTTATGACCTTGTAAAATTTACCTGTACACTCCGAAAACGCTTGGGTGAGTATCACCCAAGTCGTCTACTATAATTTGTGATTTAAGTATAGTAAGACAAAGAAAGCGAACATTTAATGTAGTCCATGTAACATAGTCCATGTTATATATATTTGATATATCTATAGAGAAATCAGATAAGAGCATTATCACATACTTAACACCATAAAGACCTATAAAGGAAAGCATATAATTTGGATTTTGTCATTTTAACATCTAACAAGAGAAAACCAATTAGATGCCTTGAAGTTTGCTCGAGGAAAGTCCCATACAAACACGTGAGTGATTTTAGATTTGTGTTTGTCAAACAAAGCCTATTATAATTTACTATAGTTTTCTTCCTTGGAGACTTCTAACTCTATCTTGATCTGACTAAATGAAAAACGCACTACAATAGTTTAGATTTTCAAACAAGCGTTTCCATTCCAACTGAAAGGCTTTACTAATATAAATTTTGCGCCATTTCAGTCCCGTTGATTAAGGCGTCACGCGCTTTCATTTTGTGGACGAGCGAACAAATTTCATCTAGAAGAATGAGCTCAAACAAGTTAGGATGACATTGTTCATAATCACCTAGATAGATATTGGGTTCCAACCTAACCTAACTATATATTACACCGATTAGGCAATCCTATCATTTCAAATGGAAACGGACACAATAGTGTTTACAGTGAGATACGAAATGGCGTTTTGAAAATGTAAAAAAGCAGCAGAGAGGGTGAACAGACCACTTTTTAGAACAGTCCATTCTTGAAAATAAAACCTACGAAAATGACACACAAGCGTCAATAACGATAAACTGAGACCTCTAACCGGGTTGCATTAAACCGAGGCCTCTACATGGTTAACGCATTTTTGCTTTTTGTTTTTTTTCTTGACGCTTGCGTGTCAAATTTATATGCGTCCTCATATAACGACCCAGGATATTCACTCTTGGTCGTCTGCCCCTCTGCTGCTATAGCGTAGCGGTCAAGTGGCGTAATTAAATCATTATTATATCAATAATAATGAGCGATCCTACGCTAACCATGAAATTTCGCACAGCTAAACTAGCTCGACAGCGACAAGAGGCAATTAAGAAATATCTCCCCGTCCGTGATTCTGTCAAGCAACAACTACAACCGCTCAGGAGTCTCGGGCGGAATTTACAGAATGTGCAGAACAGTTATTTATACCAACTGTCGAACCAGCCAAGACAATTGTTACAGCAACTGAGGCAGCAAAAAAGCTTCTTGAGACATTGCCTGTTCATATTGTTGGCAGACTTCAAGCAACTCGACCACCAAACTTGCAACCTCCTCAACCACAACCTGAAGATGAACCACAACCTCTGCCAACAGTTAGAACTAACATTATAAATAAATTTACGCCGGAAGGTATTGCCTCTAATAAAACCTCAAGCCAATTAATTAATATTGCTACGTTTGTATATAATGATAGAGATAGGTATGTAAAACCCGAATATGTTAAAACTCTGAAATCTTCAGATTGGGTTACGGATGTATATCGCATTGCTACTGATACCCCGCAGATTAGATCTGACGAAGATGTTAATAGGTTTACCAGTTTTAACCAGGCAGTAGATGAGTATACTGAACACTTAAAATAAGAAAGGAAACAAAGAGAAGAAGAAATGAAGTAGCAACTTAAAAAAAAAACATAAAGAGGAAAGGAAAGGAAAAGAAGAAGAAATGAGTTGCAACTCACAAAAGATGAACAAGAAAAGAAAAAGGCCTTAAAAACAAGTAAGAAAAAGCAGACGAAACAACTGGAAGTGGTCTCTCCAATGCTAGCGACTGGATCACTCGAGGAAGTGGCCTTCATAAACTTCGTCCCAGTAACATCCTTGCCGATGTTGATAGACTAGAAATTCTGACTGGCGGAAGACGAGCCGGTAATAATTCCCTGAAATCATTAATGAAACAGCTGCTATTTGTCAGAGGTTCTTTACAGGCGGTATCATGGACATTAATATTTATCGGTCCCTCATTGATGAAATCGTTCATTATTACCGCAGTGATTGATGCAATTAGACCAGTGACAAGAAAATAATATGATTATACATAATACTCAACGTTGACCTGTAATGGTCAGGGTGATAAAATCACCATTACCAACATATAAAGCGATCTCCGGAGGTGAACTGGGTGATGTTGTTCAGGGTCTATTCAGAAGGATAGCCCCAAACGCAATACCGATTGCAAAGCAGCTGGTAATGACAGCGTTTGACGTTGTTCGTGATAAAGGTATTGGTGCTGTTGGTGATGTTGCTAGCAAAGCATTCTCAGCAATCAAGGATAGACTAGCACGATTAATACGACGAAAACCTCGGCCAGTAAAATTGCCCAGCACTGAAGTTATGCCAGCAGGTGTCAGTAAAATAATAAATCAAGATGCAAGTCAAAGACTAGCAGAGTTTGCTGGTGAACTCCTACCACTGGTAGGATCAGAAAAAAAATATAACTGCTAGTCTAATAGCCATAAGTGGTCTTCGTGTAAGACCTTAGCAAGTATAATAATGTTCAAGCGTGTATCTGATCCCTCATTTGACATGGACGCGCCAGTACTCAAAGATGAATCGGTACGTGATTATCAATATTATTCGCATGATACACGAGAGCCAAATCAACATGGAAGAATTGAGCTGCAAGTTCAGGATACGAAGCATATATTTCTTACCCGCTGAAGCATTTATTGAAGTAGAAGGTGAAAAACTAAAAACAGATGATAATGAAGATGGAGCTGATGTTAGTGTTTGTTTTGTTAATAATGGCATCTTGGCGTTGTTCAACAGAGCCACGTATAGCATCGGCGGAAGAAACATTAAATCATGGCTAGAAAATGTTGACGTTGCCACCACGATATTGGATCTAGCAAGATAGCCCGATGATTACTCAAGATCACCTGGTCCGTCAATAATGCTTGTGAAGGATACTACTGACCACTCTGACAACAGGCAGTTTAATATAAGACAACCAAGAAACTTCGCCGACAACTCTGATTTTGATGTGTGGCCGGTGGTTCATGGTGCTAATCCAGAATTCAACTTAGGATTCTCAACACGTCGACCAATGCTGAAATATGGAAGTAGAAGAGTTTCATGTGCAATTTCACTGTCACATCTTTGAATTTTGCAGAAATATCTGTAAAGTTATTTTCGGAACCAAGCATTCAGTTGTACCTGTAAGAAAGGCTACCGAATACAATGCAATCTGGCGCCCTATCGGTGATGCAGGTTAAGTAATACTGACAAAGCTTTCATTGTGAATGCCAACAATCATAACGTCATTAACCGAAGAACAATGGCTGCCCTCTTTTATGGACTTGGGTGATAAATCAACATTGTCATGGTTGACAATGACTACAGATAGTTTACAAAGTACCACTAATGGTTTATTCAAATGGCAGATAGCATCACAGCAAGGTGTTTCTACACCGTGACATATATTCATTGCTTTCCAAGATATTGCTAGAGTAATCTCACAATTACATAGCACAATGATATTTGACAAACTTGGTGTTACTGAAGTTTCACTGAGAATAAATGGACATCAAGAACCAGCTGATGACGTAATACTGAACTTTGATAACATCGTTTGATGACATTCATGGGACGTGATCAAAATGTTGATTGTGGTCTACAAATATCACAACTAGATTTTACAACGCTGTATGCGATCTATTACTTTTCTCTGAAACACATGGATTTATTTAGACAATATGTTGTTGATATATACTTTCGAGCTATTGCTAATTACAGAGCAATCTCTGTTATGCTATCAGACAAAACAATGCTGCTTGAAGGTGTTGGCGGACGAATGAGTCATTGATGCCCCAGTGTAAAACATGTAACTCGATTGCACGATCAGTAATTAAATCACCCATGATATCATCATGTTAATGTTACTCTGACTCCTGGTCAGATTGAAAAGCTACAATCAGCATTAAAAAAGAATTCTGGAATAAAAGTATCGCTGAAATCAGCAGCGTTGCAAGGCCCAAATAAACTATCCCCGACAGAACGTCAAACTCAATCACTTCAATGACGCCATACGATCAAAGACCGGTTTTAGACTCCATCTTTCTGCGGGTGCCATTAACGACATTGCAAAGATGGTATGTTTCCACTTCTTGCAGCTATACCAGCGTTCATAGCCGCTGCAGACCCAGCTGTTGCAAAAGAAGCTGCACTTGGTGCTGTTGGAACTGCCGCTGGGATGGCATTAAAGAAAGCAACAGGTCACGGACTAAAGACTTACAAAAAACGGGTTGGGTCCAAGACTGCCAGGAACCCCTCGTTCATGGTACGGTCGCACCAAGAGCGGCTCAGGTAAGACTGCCCTTTACACTTTGCTAGACGCCAAGCGTTTCGAGCTTCCCGTGTCCAGTTCTGACTTATTTGATCCTGCTAAGAAATTAAACATAAAACACTTGAGAGGTGTTTTTATGCGTGATTAATTACCAAAACAACCAAACCGTGTTGAAACCGGTATCATTAATCTCGATGGAAGTTCTGGTCCAGGTACTCATTGGGTTGCTTATGCGGTTGACCCACGTGGAGTTGTTTGTTTTGATTCGTATAGGTTGGCGCCACCAAAAGAATTTTTAAAATATATCAGCAGTAGAATGAATAGCTCTCCGATCAGGTATTCAACATTACCAACACAGACAATAACTGATTCGCCAATATGCTCGACGCTGTGTCAAGGTCCGTAACATTGTCAGGGGCACCGTCTCATAAAGTCGTGCACGAGTATACCACCAGATAACATCGTCGTCCAACGTTTTAAACAGGCCTTAGTGTAATATACAATGGTAGATATTTACGGAAGATCTGCTAAATGCAAGCCCCAAGGTGACTTATCCAAATATGCAACCCTTGACGAGATCAAGGATGAGCTCGCTAATCTTTTGCATCTCGTAGATGTGGTCCAAATAAAGGTATTGTTTTCCAGGATCAGCAAGGACGGTTAAAGACGAGCAATATCCCGTTGACAGATATTATTCTGTGGGTTCCAGGTGTGACCGAAGGTAACTTAGCGGTGTTTGCTAACAACGGTAAAATTAAACACTCGGTGCAATCAATTCTAACACTCATGGGAGAGATTACTGGACGCATCAGAAGAACTGGAGACATTATGTATGGCGATCTCGACATGAGCAGAAATACAATTATCAATGTGAAAGAACCAAAATCAGACCATGATGTGGCAACAAAAAAATATGTGGACAGCTATGACGCCACGATCAGAACTGAGATCAGTACATGGGTTGCTAAAACTGCCGATGCAATGACTGGTTCCCTTAATATGGCTAATAATAAAATTACTGGTCTTAGAGAACCACAATCAAACAATGACGCTGCAACGAAGAAATACGTCGACAATAGCAACATCCCGACGATGACCTCGTTAATGACAATCAATGATGGAATGACCACGCTTAGATCTGAATATGCTAATCATGTAACCGCGTTTACAACTTTTCGTAGAAACACTAATAGAGCCATTAATGAATTTTTGGGAGTCCAGCAGTCATCGACATTAAGCTCTCTGACATCATAAAGATTACCGATGGTGTAGTATATACAGTAGCGTCTGAATCAGCATTATGGACACCACTCAATAAATCCATCAAAACATACCGCTGAGGTTACCGGTATGTACAGGTTCTCAGAACTCGACGTTACAAGTTTTACAATATCTACCACAATTTCACTGCGTTATCCAGTTAACGGATCTACTGGATCTATGTTAGTGATATTAGAGCACAACGACGAGGAAACGTTCGTGGTGAACCCGAAGGAAAAGGCTTGGTCGTGTTGTACTATTGATGTCTTGAATTCGTCGCCAAACTTTCACGAACTTAAACTGTTAGCAATTTATACATTGAACCAATTACCGGTAGCCGCAATTGACGTTCAACGTTTCAGATACGAGCAAGCGTGTTTGTAGCATACCCAACTGAAAAATATTAATGCGCATACAGTAAAACAACAACAAAAAAAAAAAAATACCGCAGACGTATCGTTGTTGCTGACATAATTGTATACTCTGCATCCGCCGCAGTCGCTGAAACAGTAACTATAATCGGAGCATTATCAGTTACATACATAATAGCACCAGTAATAGAAATTTTTGTTGCAGTTACAACCTGTGATGCCGGTATTCTTAATATCATCGCAAAAGAAGCTGGCCACGTGCGCGGCTGATAAATTACACGAATATACAACGTTGCTATCAGCGGCAACATAAGCACACGCCAAATTATCATCGCTGATATCATCATGGCTCAATGATGGAATAATATCAGATCAGGAATTCGCAGAAATGATTAAGGTTTACTATGAAGCAACTGGAAAGCCAACCCCTTGACTGTCAAGGATTAGAATCCCCCCTGAAAAAAGTCAAGGTCTCCGACAAAGACAGGTATTTAGATCTCTGATTTAAATAATAATGTCGCAAGATCAATCACTGCGATTGCTAGAACAAATCGTCGCTAATACAACACCACCAACAACCACGATGATATCAGCAACGTCAACCAAGCCTGAGCCTGATGTTAGCTTTCCAACGGCAATTCCAGCCACGGAACTAGCTCTAGCACAATTGCGAGTATATTACAGCTGGCCAAATATTAGAGTAAAGTCATTCGGTGGGTTGAAACACCAGACTGGAATGTTGTGGGCATACTTACAGGCAGTTAACAAATCGAACAGATCAACAATGAGTTCCAGCGCAAAATCAGATCTATCAAAGGAAAAGAAGCCAAGATCGCTATCACGGTTCATGAACCAATGTTAACAGCCGCGTTAGAAATATCGACGCCTAGTCCTCAGGACCAGGATTATTCCGTTGATATATATCAGTCGTCGATCCGAACTGCGTTAGTAGGGCGAGAAGTGCCACCACCAGCACCACCGAGCCCTCAACGATCTGATTATGTCTCAGAAAAGCATATTGGGAAAGTACTCCAGATTATTATAAGAGATCTCAGCTGTTGAGAGCAATAGAAGCTAACCCATTCGGCGTTATTGGTAAATTCACTTTTATTGGAGTTAATATAACTCCGGACAGCAAAATGCTCCCCATTAAAATGATATGGGAATATGACACCTCCGAGAGGCTTCATACCGAAGATGATATCAAAGTATTATTCGAGAAAATTAATCGCGAGCACAAACGGTTAATCCGGTTTATCTAAGGTGTCATAATCCGCTATTGTCACGGATACATTTCAGACTTACTGACCAGCCCGGACACCTTCTTGATTTAAGAGATGAATCTTCGACGATAAGTTTGTGTGTGAGATCGTGAGACTAGAGTGTTTTGCACAATAAAACAAGATACTATATCTCCCAGGGGCAGACGCCGTCGACAATAGTCAGGGACAATAGTCAGGGATTATTATTCGGTGTTACAACTTTCTCTTTCACAATTCGATTGTTTACAGTCATGCATAATTTTTTCAACTGTCTTACACGCTCACTCACAGTCTTTTTTGTTTCATATTATTGAGACAACTCTGATCAAATTTTCTCAATCGCCTGTGCGAGTGGAACGAATTGCCGGACGTTTGTATCATCACATACATAAGCTAGCGATTGTTTCATTGCCTTTTGGAGTAATTTGATAAACTTGTATTCCGCTGCTAGTGTGTATCTTCCTATCTTCCTTCAGATTTTCGTTTTTGTAATATTTCAAAATCATTTGTGATTTTTTTCAGGATCAAGTTGATCAGGAAGTTATATACCCTTACCACCGGCGGAGGTAGGGTCATGTAAGTTTTGAATTTCAGAGACAATCGCATTAATGTTTTCGTGATTTATTATATAATAAATACCTGTATAAAATAAAAAGAAATATTTGCATTCCTAATTTTTGTCGGAATGCATGGACAGCACAATACACATACTTAATTCTATCTTAACTCTAGTATCATATTTACAGCATTAAGCTATTTACAGCATTATTATATACAAATTCAAACTATTTACACCACTACATGAGGTGGAGGGCTCCTGTTTTTCTACCTCTTGGCGGAACGCTATGCCTTCTGTACATCCCAAGTAATTCTTCCGCTGCTCTACAATCAACAACGTTATACCGATAACTTTAAATTTGTGCACATTACCCCCAAATAAACGCCGGGGAGTGCAAAGTCATCACCAACCACGTTGTTTAAAATGGTGGGGAGGTGTGCTTATCATTACATTTTTATGTTGAATTTCAAACTTTGGGATGGAACCCCCAATTATTAAATGCGATTTATTGCAACTGTCGACAAATTTGTCAGTCACGGGATTGAAACGCCAGTTTCCAAACGTTGAGAGTGAAAATCCGCGTCGCTAATCACACGGCCACGGGGCCTTCTTACTATTATATGTTCAAAAAATTTTATGAAGTTACCAATACCTGGAAATCAAAAAATAGCATTTGGGAGAGTGGCCTATTATTATCCATATACCCCCTGGTGTGTTACACTGGGACTTTCTCAAACACTACCTAAAGCTTGCCAGCCCTTCCCTCCTGTTCCTCTTGCCCCTTGTCCCTGGACAAGGACAAGGACAAGGATTTCCTTTTTAAGAATACTGCCGAAATACAGGAACCCCATGATTGTGAGCCTCAGCCGTCATAGAATATTACGCAGTTGATAACACTGCCTTGTAACACGGACATAAGTGATGCTACTGGATTGGTACTGTTTGATCATAAGGAAGCCTTGCTTCATGGAGTTATCTCCCTTCACCTGGGTGTTTTCCAGAGTGAGATACTGAAATATTATTTTTTGTTTGTATTTTATTGAAAATGCTGATTTGCTTATATTACCTGCGACACATTATACCGAAGCCCAACAAATATCGAAATGTTTGACAGCTGCATGTATCGATGGAAATTCTATTTCTTCGCCTGTCTGTGGATTTACAGATTTAACTGGTCTTGAATGATTAGTATTCTTTCCAGTACTTTCTCGTGCGGAATTCTGACTCTGTGTATTAGCCTGAATATCATTCAAAGAATTATTCCTTGGATCTGAATCAATATGATCAATCACAAGTCCATCTTTGGTCAGGCCATAAAAACACTCATAGACAAATCTACGTTTGTTATAACCTTTTTTCCCCAACAGTGAATTTGAGATAACCGGTATTACTAACAAAAACGACCGGTCATTTTAGTCGACAGTGCCTAATTACACCAGCACGCGATGCTCATAATTCTTAATGATGGGATGCGTTACAAATTCAGTACATATCACTGGTCTAAATTATTATTTTATTACTAGAAAAAAAATGTGGGATGCTGCTAGCCCAAAAATCCAACGAGATAGTCTCCAGCTTTCTTTTTACAGGAGATTCATTGCCATCATCTTTTTAAATCATAATACCGTTTCAAATGTCTGTATTTTCTGCCTCCACAGTCTACACACAACTGCGTTTCCCCCTGACTCCCTTGTTATATTTCAAACTCGGCTTTGGTCCGAGACTCTCTCGTCGCACACTCTGCAGGTGGTATGTACAGAAATCCGTTGCACAAGACTTATTACAAGGAGTTGTAGATCCAATCATCAACCACTTGCAACTATTCTTTGCTTGAATCATTCCATATTATAAACTGAAGTTTAATTTAAACGTATATTTGCCTTAATTATATGATGAAGGAATTCACAAGATTGCCTGCGATCAAATCCTCTCAAGCTAGATTCGATCTTGACAGAACAACACCTGACTTGCCGAGGCGAGCTCTGGTTGATGTTGATCCTGATTTGACGAATCAGACTCTAATTAATCGTATCCATGAAGCCAAGAGAGAGTTTTTCAACGATGACGCGGCTTATATGTGGTCAACATTCAGAATTAGTCAAGAAGATAACCCCCAGATTGATGCTACAATGAATGATACCCTTTTAGCGTACAATTTATCGTTGCTCTACCCTTGACTCTGTTTCAGGGGCAATGCCAGGAGTGGAAGATGCCGCCGGCGTAGCCTGGATTATCAGTGACAAACGTGACCCTGTTCGAGAATCACACCCCAATGGAGATGTTGTCGCATTAAGTAAAAATTCCAAACCAGGAATGCTGACGGGTATCGACAAACCATATTATGAGCAAGCATACCCTGTGACAGCAGTTGTTTATGCGATATATCCGCTGATTGATAAGCCTGGCGTTGATGATCTTCGACCGATGAGAGTTTCGATCGCTAACGAACGTCTGAATTGTGTTGCCGAAAGAGTCACAGAACATTTTACAAACACTTTACGAGGGAATGGTTTAACAGGTCTAAGACGTAGAAAAATGAATGAGTGGGCTTAGCGAGTTAGAGAAAATAGAGCTATCATCAGAGACGTTGCTGAGTTGGAAAAGAAATTAAAATTTCCAATAAAGGTGAAGACACTGACCGGCGAGATTTTGTACGAATCAAAATATAAATCAAAGGGAGCTTCGATAGAGATCGTTGATCATAACGCGCATGCGTGGACGCCAGACGTAACATTATTTCCACGAACTCGAACTGTTAAATTATATGACAGTGATAAGTTTGATTTTATCAGAAATAAATCGCACTGAATCTCTTCATTCAGAGATGACAGAGATTGCTTGGAAATACACGAACGATTCTAATGTTATGAAGTGATTACTGTGTAATTGCTTCACTGTTCCGTCAGTTGCTGCTCATTTCGCTCAAAACGAAATTTCATGGAGGCCAGCACGGTTGGAATTTCTTGAAGATATTCAACGCAGTTGTGTCGAATACGGACACGGCGGATTGTGGAGGTGTTATCTCAGTTGATATGGCTGCGTGTTACCCCGGAAGCTTTCTCGGAAGGGGCACGTGTGGTATTTTAAAAGATTTGGACATCAAACACACGAGATGACTCGGGTTGCGATAAATGGACCATTGCCAAATTTCGACTTAACTGGATTCGCATATATTGAGTCATTTAAATTTGCATCCTCACCGATAGAATGGGAGTGCCTTCATCCGGTTGTCAGTGTTTGGTTTGGTCGTCATTTCAAAAAATCCTGGGATGATGATGGTGTAAAACGTGGTTGGGCTCCAATAGTAATATTGCGATACGTGCTTGATGCAAAGATATTGATCTCGTTAACAGTGAGTGAAGCAGTAATATCTTATCTCGTACCAAAACCTCTTGGAAGCGAGAGCACTACCATTGACAGCGTTAATGAAGTTGCTCTTGCAAAAGAGCTGGGCTGAAAAATAATTAGGTAATTTACACAACGAGCATCATATGATCATAAACGGCATTGCACAAGATTAATGATCGACGATGCTGAGCTCAATTTCATAATTGCTGATACAACAGAGAAAAATATGTTTGTAGATCGAAACAATGTTAACCTATCAGATGGAACCAAACTAGGCACAACTGTTTGCTACATTAATGACGACTTGCCACAGTTTACTCATTTAAGATCTTCGATGTTAGCGTACGTTTCGATAAACTTATTATCGATGATAAACAGATTTCCTAAGGCAGTTGTTAGAGACGCCACAGATTCATTTTATATCAGTAAACAAACGCAGGATTGCAAAATGAATTACAGATCGGCGATGATGCACCATGGGGCGAGTGGAGAGTGAAAAAAGAAAAGATACTCATTTATTCTGAATCTGCTGACCATAAACCCCCAGATGGATCTGGGGAGATATAATACCAAAATATTCAAATGTCACAACCATCATCAACACCAGCGGTATATGATCCCATGACCAGACATAAAACCGTTTATCTCAACGGACCTGGCGGTTCTGGTAAAAGAACACGCACGACTGCATTATTTCGAAATCTTGACATGATTGTACAAACTTGCACTCACCGACTCGCCGGAGAGATGAAAGAAAGAGGGGTTACGTCTCATACTTATCGGTTTCTTTCTATGGAAGGGATATGCGTGGACACCTGAATGGATAGGTGAGAAATATATTCCTAAGATCATTATCTGGGATGAGATATGCACGGTATCCGTTGACGTACTAAAAATGTTTCTTGATTGGTTATTGACTCGGAATACTGCTGTTTTCATGTGCGGTGACCATGGTCAACCACCACCTTTGTCGGCTCATTTCCGCATGACTGGCTGAAAGAATTTGTAAATTATTATGAGGAGATATTTGATGATCACCGGGCACTTGATTCGACGCTGAGGAGACTGCAGCCAGATAAGATTTAATGTGAGATAATGCGTAAGGTACTTCCAGAAACAACAAACGACGATTTTTGGAATTTGTGGAGGCCTGCTGATTTGATAGTTGCAAGTCGGAAGATAGTTCGTGATGCACTTCAGCAGCAATTATTTCTGTTACGTAAAGAAAAATTTTAAGATCTACCTGTACTATTGTGTTATCGACAGCAGATACACGGAAAGAAAATATTGATGTTGATATTCCTGGGACCAATGAGAAACAAAAACTTGTATTAAATGATATTGTTTTGGTTCCGATTCATGTTGTTAAGAAAGCCTTAACACAGCCATCGTGCTGAACTTTAGGATATGCAATAACAATTCATTCATCGCAGGGACTGACAATCAGTGATACCAGTATTTGGATTGTCGATGATCGTATCGAATGGTCTACCTAGTTTATCTGTCAGTATCTCAAGTCAGGAAAATGTCCCAGCTACGGAGAATTGTGTTGGATAGCTGCACCATTGTGGATAATAATCAAACTCAGGGCAATGTCTAAAAAAAAAAATTGGCTGGTTATCAGTGTTGTGACAAAACAAAATAAGCGCGACTTCGACCTTGATGTTAATTTTATAATGACACTGAAACAACGACAAAGTAATGACTGTGCTTGCTGTAACACAGTAATGTTGTGGCAGTATTATCCTAATGACCCACGACAATTTACCGTGGAGAGAATTAATAGTAGTCTCGGCCACACACGCGAAAATGTGATGCTGACCTGTCTTGAGTGTAATCGACCTCGAGGAGCTGGTGTCCTGCTAGCGAAACATCCTTCACAGAAGTGAGCCTTTACATGAGTGAAGGCGGTGGTAATTGTGTATCTTCAGGATTTACTTGTAATTTTCACGTACAAATCCACGTTAAGGAGCAGTTGAATCTAGTTTGTAGATTGCAGATCTACCCGTGGATCTTACCATGCTGGAAATTTTATGTGTGGTTACACTCCAGACTGGGTCAGTCGCTCTTTTTTCACCCCCTTCCTCAAGCTCCCCTGGCTCATATAAATATCTCACAGTCACATTACCTAGTACTGGTTATTTTTGAGAAAGAGTCATGTCGCTTAAATGGTATGTGTTTCTTCGAGATTCCATTGATGGGGGTCATAGAAATTCCACGAGTAATTTCATTGTTTAACGCAGCTATCATACATGGAAGTCTTGCAACCCATTTATGAGATCTCTTGACTGCCTGAACTTTGTTCAGGATATTTCCTGCGTAAACTGATATCCAAACAATCGCTCAGCAAGTGTTTGATTAAATCGCTCAAAGATTGCCTGATCGCGATGAATTGCGGTGAGCCCTCGTCTGATTTTGACGTTATGTTGTTGCATCAGCGATCTTACTGCACCAAGAAAATCTTTGCCAGGATCAACCTGTAGCAACTATGGCCATTGCAGGCCGCCACGTTGATAAATTTGTTCAAATGCAGATGCAACTTCACTTGCTGTCTTTATTGATTGTGGTTCTGCTCCTGTATATCTACTTGCAACATCAACGACAGTCAAAGCGTATTTGTATGTCCTCTTGGGCTACAATACATTGAGTCCATATAATAATTATCTATGATTAATTACCGGCCCCTAGCACTAGTTTACCTTAGATCGCAGGTCTTATAAAAAAATTAGCAAGCGATTATCTGAGAGATTTATTTTTACAGACTTTAGAGGGTGAATCAACTTTACGTCTGCAATATGTTGTTGTAGATCTGAATTTTTATACGCGGCATCATAAACGTTGCACGCTTGATCAATCGCATTTATTGGATACTCTCCAGGTCTAACTTGATCGTTCTCGTCAAGTCGGATATCAAGTGGTTTCAGGACCACAATAATTATATCAAAGAAGTTGCTTCTTGCCAGGATACTTAGCCCATGGAGCCCCTGGTAATTTTCCCAGTGATACAGCGATATCTCAGCCTGTTGCATGAGAGATAAATTTGTATTTTTTTGTACCACATTTCACACACTTGCCTGTAAGTGCACGCTTTATATTCCTCGTCGTTATTGTTTTTAATCCACTGGACCCACCGATGGTGGGGGTGGATGCTCTGCATCGAACACAATATAAATCCATATAATTATTATATATTGACGCTTGTCTGTCATTTTCGTAGGAGGTTTTATTCTAAAAGTGGTCTGTTCATCCTCTCTGCTGCTAAAATGTAAAATATTTAAAAGAAGTAAATACCTTACATACAATTTTATTTAGTCAGATCTAAATGAGATTACCATTTTCAAAGGGTTTCGAGTTTCAAAGGGTTCCAACGAAAACAAAAGAAAATCTTCATCAGCAATAAACAGTTCCTGTTATATTTTGCACTGTACGGTTCATTGTTTTCTTTCATTCATTTAATCCTAATATCTACCTTGAAAGACTCTCCCGGATTATGACGAATGAAAGTACATACATGATACATTTTTATTCCTATATCGATATTGAAGAACATTAAAAACATAACAGCACAGCAAATAATCATTGGCGATCTCTTTACTTGAGTTAATCAACATGACAAAATACATTTTCTCATTAAAACTTTGTGAATTCAAATACTCTTGACATATTTCGGATGTCTAACTTTTGTTCGGAAATATATTACTGGATCAAAGCAAAAACCACAGTGTGTGTGTGTGTGTGTGTGTGTGTGTGTGTATATATATATATATATATATATATATATATATATATATATATATATATATGAAAACAGTCCCATTCAAGTATTGGTCATCGAGTCACTTTCGGTACTTTTATATTTATTTTAGCCCCATTACCTATCGGACTACACATATCAAAAACATATTCACTCCTGGTTTTTTAATTCTTGTCATTAAAATGTTCTATCTCAAAACCGTGTAAACCTTGTAATGAATGACTCCTAACGTAAATAAAACAATTTATTTAGGTAACAACAAAAAGGTCTTCTACTGGTAACCGCGGCACGAGAATATGAGCGTAGGTCATGGACATTTTCGTCGCATGCTAGAAACAATTGGAGCATTATCGTCTTTAACGATACGTTTTTGGCCGAAATACATCAAGCTTGATACGAATTTAAAGACTCTCATAATGACATGTAGGCTTTGAAAATATCATTTCACGACATTTCATATTAAGTCACTTTTCATATTTGTGCAGTACCTGGAAATTTCGAATAAAATAAATTTAGAAATTCAATCAGTTTCCAACACATTAATTTATTGCTTAGGTTCTATTAGCTATGACATGTCATCGAATTCTTGAAACGTCAATGATGATATCGTAACGTATAAATAACAACAGACATGAAGGCAGTTCAGTATGACCACTATTAACATCTAAAGTTTTGTATAGCTTGCAACGGAAAAGACCGAGGACATTCCGATTAACGCAAGCAAAAGACCTCGTACTATGGTAGTATTGCGTCATAATAGCTTCAGCGACGCTTCAACGTCATGATTACATATCGTCAATAACAGCAGTTAAGATGGGGAGGCCACGTCACCACGATGTTAGAAATGCCACTACCAAAGAAGATTTTATATGGCGAAAGCGATCTCCGTCAAGTCATCCTTGAACACTTCAACATTGACCCTGAGTTTAGTTAAGATCTCGCACAGGATCCATCCACCAGGCGGAGTCTCACCCATACTAGAGCGAAAGATTTTGAACATATCAGAAGCAGTGCAGCAGCGTGGGCACCGTAAGTCTCATACAAGCAGTGCATCCTCTACGGAACAAGCAAGTCCAAGAGGCAGCTGCTGTCAAACATGCAGTTCAGACCATAATTGACCTGATCAGACACTCACCTACACACAGAAACCAAACCAGTCAGTGACGTGATGGTTATCGTCGAACTCGAAAGACGAACCACATCAACAATGGCTGCGTATATACTATATGTTGTGGGTATTGAAAAGATGTTTTCTTCAATTCCTCAAGTAAACAAGTTGTAGGAATAATATTTCAAACCTAACAGTGTTTAATTGATGGTTCAAACGTCACAAAGTGTAATTTGCAACACTTATCACCCTATAACGATCTATTTCCTTCGCATATCGCTCCGGATATTCTTTTGCCAAAATGTTACCGCTTTGGGAAGAATCACTACGGTCACCTTCGAGTCTATTTAAGAAAAAGAAAACTATTCAAATCGCCTAAAAAAATACGTTGGTGTTAAGATTTTATTTACGTCTAAATATTATTATGTAATTTTTCTTCTGTACATTTATATATCATTAATATACAATATACATAAGACAGCCTCGTACAAGTTCATAAGGACTGTGAAAAAGATTGTTGAATGAGTTGGGAAATAAGATATGATAAAATTAGAATTGTTTCGTGAAAAATCTCAGTATAATTATAAATTATCGACAACAACAATAAATCCAGATTTAATGAATAACATATTTATTTACAATACAGAGAAGACGGGATGACTGATTGAAGTTTTGGGCATCAGTGTGTCTTAAGCTGTATAACGTTCGTTTTCCATTATATCAGTATATAAAAATAATACATTTTATTGAAGGTTGTCAGAGGACAAAGATAATAAATCATAATTCAACGCTTTTATCTCAGAAAGAATATTTATATTTATTAAAAACTTTGAAATCTTAATAACGGAAAGCAAGTTTACGCTGCAACACTGGATTTTGTAAGTAATATGTATATATATATATATATATATATATATATATATATATATATATATATATATATATATATATATATATATATATATATATATATATATAATGAATACAAATCATATGGCGAACTGGATCCAGCAATGGATCGCGTGTGTCAGGGATTGATTGAGATAAATACAATAAACTGACGACGAACAGTGCAAAACTAGTATCTAACTAGCCTGAGCGCTTTCGACTCCTAATGAGTCTTTTTCAAAGGCATATACAAAACTAAGACAAAGCAAACAAATAAAACACAAAAACCGTTGTGTTTGCAAAACTCTACATGGCTGTTTCTACATGAATTAAACCTTTAAATGTATTATGTCTCAACCAGCCTATATCAACTTGTTGCGGATACAGGAAAATATTTGTATTAACGTAGAAATCAATGAGTCATAGCGACATCTATTACGTTGTGTACATTTATGTAAGCGGAAATTATATCCCGGATATTTCATTCTTATTGTAGTAATTGAAGGCTACTAAGAAAATTTAGGAAAGTTTTGGAAAGAATATGTGTCAGCTGCCTAGAATAATTCCAGTTGTGCATGGCTGTCTTTTTCTAGTCTTCTTGGTTTAAACCGCTTGGTTTCAATGTTCTAAGGCGGCGTATCCAGTAAGATTCCTTTTCCTTCCTGGTTTCGGAACTCCAGTTGGGGTTGTTAGCAATTGCGATAAGTGTTATATCACTGAAAGTGTGGCCAGGGGAGGATAAGCGTTCTGCGACCGGGCTTCTGTACAGCTTCTTTGTCATCCAATCGTACCTTTTTGGGGCAATGGTTATTTCGGTAAATAGTCCTTCTTACCTTTTTGGGCAATGGTTATTTCGGTAAATAGTCCTTCGTACCTTATTCGGGCAAAGGTAATATATACTTCACTAAGTAACCTAAGCATTCATTTTTATTTAGCACATTTGTGCGTGACAATCAGACTTAACCGCTCCCAAATTAACTACGCATGCGCATCAGTTCAGCATGCTAAATTTCTGTCAAAATGAACCAGGCGTTATTACGTGTTAGTTAACTCACATAGGACGAACAAAGTTGTAGGCGTTGTAGTACAATGTATAACAATCCTCAATTGTCGAACTGAGGGTCCTGATTATTTCATGTTTTGAATTAATCATATTTTGTAATTCCAATGTGCTCAGGGGTACATTATCGTACAAAAGCAGAATAGTACACCATCATTAAAAAATAATCCTAAATTATAAAATGCAACAAAAAAACAAAATAAATCTTATACATTTTGAAAGAAACTTATGGAATTTAGACATTAATGTATTCCAAATTTCAGTTAAAAATAAGTGCGAATAGCTAATGTGAAACATTACATAATATTGCATGCAACTATTACGTTATTTTCGGAATCGTTATTGTACGAAAGGCACTCAGATTATTTGAAAATATATATTTTGTTTTAAATTTGAAATCTTTTTTTTACCGAGATTATATATATATATATATATATATATATATATATATATATATATATATATATATATATATATAGATAGATAGATAGATAGATAGATATGTATGCTGAGTCGACTAATTGCGAAACATTTCAATAAGAGAAAAACTATTTTACATTCATTTCTCAATTTATAACAACGATAATGAAAAGAAAAACGCACGACTTATTTATGCCGTAATTTGAATGTTAACTATATTTAGTCGTATGTAAATGGCATTCAGTTCAAAGCAGCAGAAAATCAGTGTTTGCGTTAAGCGAGTTTCCTGACTGCAAGAGCCCTCTCTTAGACATGTCAAAGCAAAAACGGTAAATTCAAAATGATCAGCACTGTAGTGATGATCAACAGCATGATGGTGAAGTTCTCAGGAAAGTGCACAGTGAAGTTCATCTTAACCTGGAATCAAATGTCGTATATTACAATTGCAAAACTATGACACTTTTATATGATTGCGAATGCATTCCACGGATGATTTTAAGATTGCTTGAATAAGAGACCCTAAAAGAGGGTTTCAATTAAACTGCTGTTTAGTATACCCTAAAATCATGAGAAAAGCAAGCAGCCAAAGACCCTGATCTGGCGTCAAATAATTCTGTGGCACTTGTAGGTTTTAGTTTTTCACATTAGCGTTATTCACGAGTTGGACGTGTATTCTACTTTTAGAACTAGATTGTATCGGGACAGGGAATATATATTATATTTTCCTTACTTTTAGAACTAGATTGTATCGGGACAGGGAATATATATATTACATTTTCTTTACTCTTAGAACTAGATTTTATCAGGACAGGGAATATATATTGCATTTTCCTTACTTTTAAAACTAGACTGTGTCTGGGCAGGGAATATATATTGCATTTTCCTTACTTTTAGAACTAGATTTTATCAGGACAGGGAATATATATTGCATTTTCCTTACTTTTAAAACTAGACTGTGTCTGGACAGGGAATATATATTGCATTTTCCTTACTTTTAGAACTAGACTGTGTCTGGACAGGGAATATATATTGCATTTTCCTTACTTTTAGAACTAGATTTTATCTGGACAGGGAATATATGTTGCATTTTCCTTACTTTTAGAACTAGATTTTATCTGGACAGGTAATACATATTGCATTTTCCTTACTTTCAGAACTAGATTGTATCTGGACAGGGAATATATATTACATTCTCCTTACTTTTTTGCAAGCTTTAGGGGTCGCTTGTTAAGTGATAGCATGGCTGATATTACTAGATGTGTTGTTGTTTTTTTGTAACATTTTTAAATAGTGCATATTCTGCAATATCATCCAATTGTCAAGTATTTTGAACGTTACAGGTGGAAATTAATAGAACAATTGTTTCGCGGAAAGCCAAGGACCGACCTCCATCAATATGCTTGCCAGTAAAACCTCTGTATTTGGATTTCAAAAACTTTAACACAACGTTTCCCTTTGTTGACCATTACGTCGCAAATATTTCTGTTTACGTAAGCAAGAAAGGTAAGACGGGGACATATATGTACGTATAAATTTCAAACTTACCGAAATAGTATCTCAAAGTTTCAGTTGAACACAGTAACCGCTTTAGAAGACATGTAATTTTTAACAATTATTTTTCACAAAATATTAACGCTGTTTACAAGTGTGAAACACGCTTCCCTTCATGCAGGCGAGACACACGATACATGACATTCTATCATATCCGAATATACATGTTAGACCTATGGCAATAGACCAAAGATTCAGATGAATGCTACACAAAATTTAGAAAACATGGGACATTCAAAAACTTTGAAAACAAACTTTTACAGTGTTCACAGTCACAATGAAAATTTTCTGATTAATCATGTATGACAATCATGACCGGAAGTCCAAGCATATGGGCAGACAAACAAACGGCCCATATTAATATTATTCTAAAGTGTCCGTTTAATCAAGACACGTATGTAGAATATATGTGATATCTGAAGACTTGAATACAATATTTTAATTTTGTTCGCTCATATGCAAGAAAACATCTGCAGCAGGCGAAACAGGAGAGATATGAGCTACCAACACGGCATACACTTTACACCATTTTGGTACTACTCCAAATTTTCACTTGAATACAGCAATTTATGTAGAAAACATTTGATTTTAAAATGCTGAATACTTTTGACGCCATCTCGGCCGCCTTCGGCGAAAAAGCCACTACCATATCTCACCTTACGTATACTTAATATGCAACAAAATAAATTCAGGCCACCCCAGGTAGAGTCATTTAGATTTAAATTGACCCGTTTAGATTTAGATTATATCGTTTCGATTTAAAATTGATTGGGTTCAAATATCGAATCTACTTTGCAAGGAGAAGCCGTTATTGTGTTGTAAAAGGCATGCATCATATTCGGACTGGTTCGAATCATTTAGCATAAATATCACGTTACAAAACAACTCTAGTTTTAAAACTAATGGAGGATAGGAATTATTACTATTTAATTTAGAAAATCTGAGTTGTTTTTAACGACTGTATCATGAAATTTAATCTTTTTTAATAGAGACCCCCCAGTGTTTACCGTTAATGCGTTCCAGCTGTTACATAAATCCGTATAGTCTAATAATTAGAAAACTTCACGTATTGTCAGACTTGCTTGAAAACAAATCGCAATATCCAAATAAAATTGTCTTTGCCCTCAAATAACTTTTAACTGGCATAATGCGCCCTTTATGAAATCACAGTCATTAATTCAATCCATCTTAAGAGAAAAACATGTCTTTTACAGAAAGTTACATTACAGACGGGTGTTTCCATTTTTTGATGTCGGAGAAACATTACAAGGCTCGGACAAACGTCTATATTGCGTTTCGTCCAGCTGGGCTACTTTTCCTGTATACTGTTTTCCACAGAATAAGGTCACAAATGGTTGTCTGAAATTCTTATTACATACACAGTAAATCACAAAGTTTACCGCTGCACTGACGGCTAGAAGAGTGTCTGTGAATTCCCTGATGCCCTTAACCAAGAGGTTTGCCTCGTGGTATCCAAACCCAAGGAATGTAGACATAACGGCGTCTGGCGTTATGCCGACTAAAAATACAACGATGACCATTATGAGCATAAACGTAACTCTATTTCTGGACGACAATTTTTTGTTGGCTCTCGTTTTTCGGAGAGCATTAATGATACAGAAGTTCAGGACAATTAATATAAATAACGGAATGATGCATCGTAGCAGGTTCATTATCCATGTATACGATTTCACAAAAGTCTGCTGTTTCCAGAGATCAGTCAAGTTGACATTGTACGTAGTTTCGTTGGAGTTTGGATCTATAAGTGTAACAGTCTTATACCTCAATGCAGAAGGTAAAGCCATTCCAGTCATGATGATAAAGACAAACATAGATGTAATTATAGACCTTGTTCTTGAACAAATACTTCGGGAACGTGCAGGATGGCATACCATAATATATCGCTCCGCAGCGACCGACACTGTCAGCCAGGACGAAACGCACGTTGATGCGTTGAAAATAAAATGGGCATAAGGATACACATAACCGAACGCCTTATTTGCTACAGTTGGATTGGTTCTCATCAAAACAATCACAAGAAAATAAATGATATCATTGGCCAATTTTACTGCGTCAGACACAGCCAATGCACTCAAAAAAGCATTCGTCGATGTCAGCATATTCTTCTGCGATAACACAATCAAAGTCAAAATATTAGCTAAAAATCCTGGAATGCATATAACTGGATATAGAATTAGTCCAGTTACAAACTGAGATGTTTGATAAAACATTTCGTGGTCAATAGTATTTGTTTGTCGCGTAACATCACTATCATTTGCCATCGTGGAGAGATATTTCCTCAGAGTACTGTTGCTCACGATCAAACTACCATCTGAACTCGTTAAAGCCATCACGCTATTTAACTGGTTTCACTGTGGTCAGCCTGCAAAGAGAGATAGATGATCGTTCAATAATTACAGCACAAGCAATACCTGTATAAGAACGAACTGAAGAGAAGACAAGGTACTTCAGATTTTGTAGCGGTAGAAGGTGCTATGAACGTTGGCGAAGGCAAAATCAAATAATGATGATAAGAATCCATTCTTGTTAAAAGGAAACTAAAGTAAAATTTATTTCTGTTGGAAGAATGCTGCAAGAACAATTCTCGTTTAAACCTGGTTCTTTTTGTTTCCCTTCATTACAGAGATATAGCTCCTGACTTTGGTTAACTAATCGTTTCTATGAGATAACTCACCATGTCTCGCACAACAAGTATATTGCCATAAATTTACAAACGGACATCATTATGAAGCAGGATGTTTATTTTTAAACCATTCCTCCGTAAATCTTTTGTGTTTTTCGAATGTTTCTAAACTGCTTGGTCAGAGTTAAACAACAATGTCTTCAATTTTTTCCCGCATCAAAAGAATCTTTGAACTGTACAAAGACGATATGAAGAAAGTTGATTCAAAAGCATTCGATAAAAGCAAGAATAGCATAATTTAGAGCCATTTTGTAACTAAGTTAATGTAAAACGATTGAAATGAATTTTTGTAAATGTTTCTGACACCTTTTCGTTATATGTATAGGTCAGTGAAATATTGAAAAGTATTGGACCTGATGTCTTATGGCTCAGGATACCAGAGCTTGCGAGGGCATTCTAAGACACATGAACGAGGGGCCAGTATTGTTAATACTCAGTCAATAACTTTTTATTCTACTCTTAAAAGCAAGCATATTAATCATTCTGTTATGTTACAGGAATAGCACAGCTGAAACAAAAAACAAATATTTGAACGTTTTATTGAACACTATTGCACACCTTAAACGTCATTCAGATAACAAATGAAACCTAAACACCGCGCAGTAATACAGGCTTCATTGCTATAGGGGAATGCGCGTACATGGGGTAATTCTCATTAAACACGCAATGAAACTACGTGTTTTGAAGAGGATTGAACGTCCTGTAGCCAAAGGACAACGAACAATATAACGTTAGAAATAAACGACACAATACATGAATGGAACCTGAATAACTTTATGAAACGATACAGTATCTGTAAAGGAAGGTAATATGATTCTTCATAATTTGAAGTAAGCCATCGTTGTGACTTTTAAATTAAACTGATGAAATATAATTACTCAATCACTCGAAGAGAAGTAGTTTATCCAATGCTATTGCAGAAGTCCTTTTGGAATATATCGACATTGCAAAGGATTCAGACTCACGACATTCAATTTAATATTCCAGGAAACAATACGATAACCAGACATTTGATTCAATTCCTCGGTGAATGCTATCCACGACAAGCAAACCATTGCCAGATTAAATTTTAAATGTGTTCAACAAAAGTGACAATAATAATACAATACTTTCTTGTAATCTGAAATTTTCAGACACTCAGGAAATTAAAAACAAAACAAAGGCATTTAAAAAATTGCGCGGTGTTTAATTTCCAGAAGATTCTTGAAATTGTCTCGAACATATTTGTCAGTTCCTAAAGGTGTAAAACATTTTTACTTTTCCCTGTCAGTCCTTCGATCTATCTTTCTTCCCTTGTGCGCCTAAAGAGTTAAACTTTTGCTTTGATTACGATACATTGTCAGCGTTTGGAATAATGCTCAATACCAATGCTATATTAATTGTATTGAACTTAAGACCTGGAACAGTGTCGAATGCCAATGCTGTATTAATTGTATTGAACTTAAGACTTGGAATAGTGTCAAATACCAATGCTATGTTAATTGTATTGAACTTAAGACCTAAAGTTTTACCATTTAAATTTGTCTTCTTGCTAAGCAGTTTAGAATTAGAAGGATCTGTTGTTTCGACTATTGCGATTGTTATTTCCAGTATGGCATAATTTTAAATCCCATCACATGCCATTATATGTGTGTGTGTGTGTGTGTGTGTGTGTGTGTGCGTGTATATATATATATATATATATATATATATATATATATATATATATATATATATCTTGATAAACAACTGGTAGAAACAAGCACAATACAACAACAATTTCATCGGAATTTGAAATCTCGAGTTTAGTGATTCATCGTGATTTTGGACAAAGAACGGGTTATTAGTATGTAAAGTTCGATGCGGCTCCAGCTGTCACGCAAAAGGTTAAAGATGTGATCAGATAATTTAAGGTTTATGTATGGAATTTATATATGTGTTCACGAATATATATGCATGGCTATTAAAGTGTTGGTATAAAGCAGTTTTATATACTAATACTGTTTATATATCAGATTGTGATCCGACCATGGCGATTTAATAAGCACATACAAATACTGTTATCCACCCATGGCGATTTAATAAGCACGTACAAATACTGTAATCCGCCCATGGCGATTTAATAAGCACATACAAATATTGTTTCAAGATATGGTATGTTTCAAAAGGAGGCTATCGCTTCAATAATTTCTCAATCGTGACGAATTTTCACTGATTACTCATTAGCGTTGTAAATAAATTACGATGAAGATATTAATAATTACCCGTCCCCTAAATGGATTAAACATAGTGCAAAATTGCAGCGAAATTCTCTTTCTCCATGATCTCTCTCTCTCTCTCTCTCTCTCTCTCTCTCTCTCTCTCTCTCTCTCTCTCTCTCTCTCATGCATAACGGAGAGAATGCAGGAAGTATGTGAAGTGAGAGAGAAAGAAAACTGCACTTGCACCAGAGCCTGTGACTTCGTAACGGTTAGACTCCATGGGATTTGAATACAGTGTTCACATTACCGATGATACAAAGTTGCATTAGCATCTCAAGATTTCTACGGTATATTTATTTGTCAGGAGGAAGACACATGCTGTAATCTATGTAATGCTTTGTTTTCATTCGTTCTGCCTGGTTTATAAAACCAGTTATTTGGGGGTCATAAAAGAGATTTTTTAAATATTAAAATGCCAGAAGACCGCTCTGCCTTCATCAACCTTTCCTTCTCATTGTGTGGGTTGCTATGGCAGCAGACTAATTGACGAATAAAGAAACATAATGATGGGCAAATAATAAATGCCATTATGGTAAGTCTCCCAAACCCCACCTCTCTCTCTCTCTCTCTCTCTCTCTCTCTCTCTGGATCTTTGTAGAATACGAGCGTGGCGGATTTTCACCCGTATCATGTGACGATATCTCTGGTCCTAAGAATGATGGCAAATGTCGTCACACGAAGGTCAGCGCGTTCAGTGTCCAAGTAGCTAACTATGCTGTGTTTGTGATGCTCATCTTTCTTCATTTAAACCATCTTTTGTTCAAATGAGAAGTATGTCTTATATTTATTTGATAAATATGAATGAAAATACAAATTCAAAAACAAAAGAAGCCTCTCGTTAAAGTAGTAAATATTATGTAGTGTTTTAGTAGTACTGAAACAAAGTGTATTTTTCCAAAAGGCGAAACACGGAATATCAGATCAAAAATATCTTTTAAGGATATCATTACATTTTGTTTTCTGAAACAATGCTAAGAAACCATTTTAGAAGCTGACAAAAAGGATTATGTAATATTTCCAAGGTTTTCGTTTCTATGACATTTGACAAAAATAAGAAACATGCTGCTTTCAATCAGCTATCCAATACTTTCATTCGTCTGGTCGTTCCTGTGTATCACGTATGCATCAAATATGCATCAACAGTTCGGTTTCCTTTCTTTTCCCCTTACTTTTGGTTTTGAAATTAATGATTTCACACCATAAGCCAAGATTAGAGGTATGCAAATTATTTCATTTACTAATCCAAACCTCGAGGTCTTGAATGCTGTTTTGGTAGTGGTATGTTACCTAAAAACAAACGATTTTAGTGTTTACTGTTAAAATGGTCTAGGCATATGAGCGACAAATCTAATTTCATAAAGATCATCTGAAAGACAAGTTAAAATCTATTTACAATTAGGCCATATGAAATCAATACATGTATTTATAAATAAACTCCATTTCGATTCGTAGATATATTTGGATGCAAGATAAAGTAATAACTACCCCAAAGTGATGAAAGGTTAAAAGGTGTCAGCGCAGTTAGGAAAGAAAGTATTGTATATTGTGCTGTTTGCTTCAACATTGATCGTAGTCCGAAATCCCAAGACATTTTCGAGACACAATCGAAATATCAGCAAGAAAAGCAAACGACCATTGATTAGAAAAGGGGAATTTAGGAAATATAATTACATCCGTAAAGAAGGAATGTGATTGGTTGTAATGCCTTAAATACCTGCAGATAACAGCTACAGATCTCCCATAGGTTATAAGCTGCAAACAGCTACATACATTAAACTGCACTGATGGTAGGCTCTATGGCAGGTATTGCTAGTGTACTGTACTGAGAGTAGGCTCTATGTCAGGTATGGCCAGTTTACTGTACTGAGGGCAGGTACTATGGCAGGTATGCCCAGTGTATTGTACTGAGGGTAGGTTCTGTGTCAGGGATGGCCAGTTTACTGTACTGAGAGTAGGTTCTATGTCAGGTATGGCCAGTTTACTGTACTGAGGGTAGGTACTATGGCAGGTATGCCCAGTGTATTGTACGGAGAGTAGGTTCTGTGGCAGGTATGCCCAGTGTATTGTACTGAGAGTAGGCTCTATAGCAGGCATGGCCAGTGTATTGTACGTTGAGTAGGCTCTATGGCAGGTATGGCCAGTGTATTGTACATTGAGTAGGCTCTATGGCAGGTATGGCCAGTGTATTGTACGTTGAGTAGGCTCTATGGCAGGTATGGCCAGTGTATTGTACTGAGATTAGGCTCTATAGCAGGTATGGCAGGTATGACCAGTGTACTCTCCTGAGAGTAGGCTCTATGACAGGTATGGCCAGTGTGTTGTACTGAGAGTAGTCTCTATGGCAGGTATGGCCAGTTTACTGTCCAGAGAGTAGACTCTATGGCAAGTGTGGCCAGTGTATTGTACTTAGAGTAGACTCTATGGCAGGTATGGCCTGTGTCCTGTACTGAGAGTAGACTCTATGGCATGTATGGCTAGTGTTCTGTACTGAAAGTGGGATCAATGACAGGTATGGCCAGTGTATTGTACTTAGGGTAGGCTTTATGACAGGTATGGCCAGTGTATTGTACTTAGGGTAGGCTTTATGGCAGGTGTGACCAGTGTTCTTTACTGACAGAAAGCTCTATGACCGGTATGGCTAGTGTACACTACTGAGAGTAGGCTCTGCGACAGGTATGGCCAGTGTATTGTTCCGGCTCTGTTCAGATAAAACCGCCTTATATGCGAAACAGTAAATCTCCATGTAGTGGTCCTTTGTTCTGGTTTTGTAGAATTGATTATCTCAATTTCAAATTTGAAATGAGGTAAATTTACTGTCTCTCTCTAAACGGCTCAATTTGAAGATAAACCTGACAATATTTGCCCTGAAAGGTAATTATAATTTCCACCAGTACTGCATTTAAACAACATATCAATTACAACAATATGTTTTATTGCGAAGACTTTCACTGGTCAAAATCCATCATTCAGAGTGTCATACTAAATTTTCGATGAGATCTGGCGGCTAAGCACAAGTAAATAAAATGCCGATGAAGTCCAGTTTTATTCCGTACATGTTCTTTGCACTTACAAATAATGCACGTACACATGGATTAGTTAGGCCATTAAACACAATGTTTGAACGTTCGTTATAATTGTGTTCTTATCATATAGAGATAAGCAATTGCATAATTGAATTTATATTTCGTCTTATGAGAAATATGACAGCCAAAATATCATGCGCGATTATTCTGATTTCATAAGAACCTCAGGGGATTTGGGGATGTTTTACGCTAAAGATCACGCGACATTGCAGAACAAAGGAATTAAATATTGAATTTCCAGATGAAACAACATGCATTGTAGAAAACCAAGTTATATATTAAGACAGTGCATATTGAGGACTGCCATTTCATGGAACGTTATGCATTTGTAGTTCGTCTATCCTTACAAGCTCTCAACCGCGTTGCTAATCAGTTTGATTGGCATAAGCATCACGTCATGTTTTAGACATCATTAAGTGATTGATTTCTTGTCTGCACACGTTATTATAGATACCTTGTCAGATAGCCATGCAACCGTTTATTGTTTCAAGGTATCAGCGCGCAAACAGGTTCACCACGTCTGCTGGCTTGTCATTATCATGCTTCCACTATTACCACAAAATTAGAATAGATATTGTTACCTAATAAACAAACTTTTCTAGGAATATGATTGACCACAATCAAGATGCAACATCCAGTTTTATGTTAAATATTACTCTAGCAACGTGATTGACCCCAAAGACGGTTGTAATTTAATCGTGACAAGCCTGATCTAAGTTACATGACGACTGCAACAGCGAATCCAGGAAAAAAATTGTGTGTTTTGGGGGAGGGGGCAAGAAACTCCTGAATGTAGCCCAGGGGGCGAAAAGTCCGCACAATTCCTGCATTGTACGCATTTTCAGTGGATAGTTTTAACCACCTAACTGTAATGAAAACTTACTCTAGGAAATTTTCAGGTTGTTTCGCGCTCATTTTATGTTGAAGTGGGGGAGGGAGGGAGGGGGAAGGAGGGGGAGGGAGGACGCGTGCAGACTCCTCATTTCCTACCCTAACTTTCTTGATTAGCTGCTTGACTGGCAATACACACCATAATGAAATAAAATGGCGGATATCTTCCGCTTTAAAAGTTAAAAATGAAATGATTTTATCATCAATAATAATTAGATTCCATGTGGCTTTGTATATTTGGGACTTATCACGCACACCCAAGCTATATTTTAAATAATCAATTTTTGATTCTTCAGTCGTTCGGGAAGAATTTTCATTCGATCAAAGGGAGTTAACTCTTACAACAAGGACTCTGTAAACAACTGTCTGCATTGCAAACAATGGCAACTAAGAGATACTAGTGCAATCGTTTTCCAAAAATAAGTCAGATTTATTAGGTAATGCATAGAAGTTTATGTAATTATTTGTAAACATTTAGAAGAAAATAGTATTTAATACTGAAGATACGAGTAAGTGTAAATAAATATTTTCGTTTCAACATGATCTATGATTGAACCAAACGTTTGTAGACACTGCGTGTTGATAGTTTATTAAACCAACCAACATAAGTAAAAAGTCTGCATACTTTACGCACACCATTTCGGGACATATCTGTTGTATGCTGTAAGAATATCGCATCTAATTTATTACCTATTGTAGAAACAGGTACAAGACAGTTGTAAACGCCACTTACAGAAGCATCGTGCGATTAATTTGTTACACTATCCATTCTGATTCAACTCTACTCATCTGCAGTTCATCCTTCGAGATTAAATGGACTACTTCATCGTGAAGAAACAGTTGCATCCATATTCGTTAGGTAATTAGCAATTACCCATGTAATCCTCTCCATTATGTCATTTGGAAACTAGCCATGTAACCATCTTTTTGTGTCATTTGGAAACTATCCATGTAACCATCTTCTTTATGTCATTTGGAAACTACCCTAGGAACCATTTTCTTTATGTCATTTGCAAACTATCCATGTAACCATTTTCTTTTTGTCGTTGGAAACCATCCCTGTAACCCTCTTCCTTGTGCCATTTTGAAACTATCCATGTAACCATCTTCTTTGTGTCATTTGGAAACTATCCATGTAACCATCTTCTTTGTGACATTTGGAAACTACCCTAGTAACTATCTTCTTTGTGCCATTTCGCAATTACCCATGTAGCCCTCCTACTTGTGTCATATGGCAATTAACCATGTAACAATCTTTGTTTTGACATTTGGCAATTACCTATGGAACCATCTTCTTTGCGACATTTGGCAATTACCCATGTAACCATCTTCTTTGTGATATTTGGCAATTACAAAAAGATTACATTTAATAGCATGTCAACCAACTGATCAGTTTTGTTAATAACGTCACTTTTCGTACTGCCTTGTTTCTAATATCGCTTTTAAGGTTTGACTAACCGGTATCTATCAGATGAACTGTTTAACTTTTCAGACTTTAGTCAGCGTTCAGGCTTGCTGTCCTATAATGCAATACAGTATAATCCTCCCAATAAAAGGACATCAGAATCTGGGGGGGGGGGGGGAGAAAGGCAACAAACCTACCTGAGTTTCGTATTGTAGTTATTTCCCTGTAGTCTCGTTAGAAAAATGTGATGACGTCAATAAATTCCATTTGGATCTATCCCAGAGGTTCAAGTCATTCGACCACAATAATAACAATGCTGTCCTATGCCTTCACCTATCTTCTATGAGGAGGACTTCAGAAAACTCTACACAATGACTTTTGGAAATAACATGTTATTGCCACTATCAATATTGTCTTTCATTTTGCTGATATTATTTTAACATTAATATAATAACCATAAACTTGTCGAGCAATGAATCTCCTGGATGAACTTGCAATCTTCCACATATCCAAACTCATGACTACCCTTGAATAATATAGTGCAGGTTTCTTTAATTTCCATCTTTGTCTTCTGCAGATAGCCATATTGTCCAACTCATTTAACCGTCCGATCAACATCAGCTTGCGTACATATGACATTTTTAGACTTATTCACGAAATATATTTGAGCCTTTATCTTTATTTTTCTTTACTTTATGGAACTGTAAATCTTCCAATAATTTGGAGTTGTTTGCAGCATTTATGATTATGCTTCAGTTGCATAAGATTTACTTTAAAATTTGGATTTAAGGAAACTGTATGTCGTGTAGTCTACTGTAACAAGGATTACCTGTTGTGACCGTAGCAAAACTCCAGTTGCAAAAATATCTTGTCGTAACCTTCTTTTCCTAAAGCGCCTATTGGGATCTCTTTGTCTTTATTTCCTTTGTTTTAAAACCTGTGTATACACTGGACCCTTGTTTCACTCTGTGATCTGTCAAATACTTATGCAAGAAGTCTGAACAAAGTCTGCACCTATAAGCAAAAAAAATTATATTTCATTTTCACTCATTCGCCTTTCGGGTTAAATAATCAGGTCAGTTGCAAGTTAATTCGCTGTAAGTCTTGCAATCTGTTGATTCATTCCTTCTTAACATCTACATTCACTATAATGGCGTAAAAATTTATAAATCAATGTGTAATGGTGTTCAAACTATTTTAGAACCTCCGGCATCAATGGATTATCAATTAATCAAATTTAATGTACGATGTAAATCAAACTTAAAAAAGAAAGATTAATCCTCAACTTACGGCACACACTTCCTGATAAACAAGTCTATTAATTACATCGAGAGTAATGGATAGACTTATCCTTCCGATGCCGTAATGAGAATGATGAAAGCAATCTTCGGAATGAGAAATAATTATTATGAAGATTTATATTTTATATTTTCTCAATTTATTCGCGAATAATAATAATAATAATAATAATAATAATAATAATAAAGTAATCCAATACAACAGCAACGATAATACAAACTACTACTACTACCTCTACTACTACAACTACTAGCTTCCATAAGGATTTTACTGTTGTAGCCCAAGCATATAGTCTCAATGTTTCAGCAAGCCGTATATATTTGTGTAATTATTATCGGTAGAAATGCTTGTAGATGTTCATCATGATGTCAAATACATAATATTAGAGACTATTTTATCATTTTGACTATTGAAAATGCATCTGTGTGCATGTGTGCATGTATGTATGTATGTATGTATGTATGTATGACTTAGCCTTGTATCCAGTGAACTCGAACACAGTATTTCAGCTGACGACTCCACGCTGTATTTATCTGGTAAATCTCTTGACTCCATTGAAAACAAACTTCAAATCGACCTCAACAATATATCAGTTTGGAGTAAATAAAACAAAATGTATATTAACGTCTCTAAAATGAAACGTACAACAATCGGAATATCTGCTTACACGGATTTACTTCTAACTCAAAATGGTTTACTCGTGTCTAGTGTTAAAAATCAAAGTCTTCATGGTATCTACATTGATCAACATCTCAGATGTTTTTGTTGTTGTTGTGGGGCTTAACGCCATTTTTCAGCACACGATAGGCTATACATGGCGGCCAGTATTAATGGTGGAGGAAGAAACCGGGAAATCCCCGGAAAGAACCACCGACCCACGAGAAGCTACTGGCAAGCTTTCTCACATATCCACATTCGCCGAATTCTAGACTCGAACCCACGCAGACAGAGGTGAGATGGCAGTGATCCGTAACGGAGAGCGCTTTAGACCACTCGGCCACTCGGGGCCCCCATCTCAGATGTAATACGAGTATAGCTCATAGAAGTGTAATAGTAGTCTTAAGAATAACTCTCCTAAAATTGCTGTCGAAATTTCTGCCTTCCAAGTCGCTTGAACCGTATTTATCAGGATATATTCACCACTCATATACTACGGCTGTAACATATGGGGAAACACGTCCAATTATAATCTACCCAGAATTTATTCACTCCTGAAAGGGGCCCGAATAATTCTGAACCTTCCTATTACGACTTCCACGAATGGTTTTGTTTTCAAGTCTCCAATGGCTACCTAGACGTATTGTTTTGTTGTTTGGGGGGGGGGGGTAGGAATCATGACATTAAGGCCTTTAAAGGCTCTTTCTTCAGATGATATTCCTAACCTAACTGAATTAAGATCATCAAATACTGAGCGGAATCTCCGATCAACAACTAACAGCGATCCCTTGATTCCGTGGTCGAAAGCCAACCTGTTCAAAAGTTCATTCACTGTATCAACATCTACCTTTTGGAATTGGTTATCCCTCAGGACACGTAATTCAATTTCCCTTGCTTCTTTGAAAACCTCATGAAAGAAATTCTTTATTGACCAGTTGGAAAGATATACTGAAGCCTCCCAACAGATAATTTTATCATTATGTCCATATACGTTTTATTTGATGTAGGAATATATGACTTCTGACATGCATAATTGTGTATGTATTGTTTAATGTTCATGTATATAGTTGTTGATCAGCCTAGTTAAACACTTTGTTTCGTTTTAAACCTACGTGAGGACGTGTGCTAGGATACTTGAGTGGGTGTGTAAGTGACATTTTGTTTTAAAAAAATTGTTTTATACCATAACCTGTCACATCAGTTGAGAACCATGTCTTGCATGACCAAATGTGTTATCCTCGTTAAATAAGTATTATAATTATTGTTATTATTATTAGTAGTAGTAGAGGTAGTAGTAGTTGTAGTATGTATGTATGTATGTATGTATGTATGTACGTATGTATGTTTGTAGCATTTTACGGCACTAGAGCACAATAACGCCTATAGGGTGTAAAATAAAGGACAAAATTCGAAATGAGAATTAGAATCACACAGCAAAATTCGCAACACTTCAACGCTTCTAATTCAGTCGATATTAGTGAAGATTTTCCGAGTATCCATATCCCTTTGATGAAGAAAACGACAGCTTGTATAGTATATGTCGTTCGGACTTTATTTACTTATTGAGTGATTAGCTAAAATTTACACATCGATAAATACCCTAACATGATCATTTAATCATATAATATTCCCCTCTTTGTATGTCTCAAAACAAACTCCAATTTTTCTCCGATGCATCTAAAGAAACTATCTTTGAGCAGAAAAGCATACAAGTCGCTGAATGCCAGAGTGCCGTATATAACCACTACAATAGCAAAGTGATGATTCAATTTTAGACAAGAATATTGTGATTTTAATAACATATTTTATCTTCATACAAGAAGATAAAAATTGTATTGAATTACCTGCAATTGCGTCAAACAAACCGATGCAAATTATCCAATGAAAACATGTTTGAACTATGGCAGATATCATTGATATGTAGTGCTTGATAAACACTCAACCTGTAATCAAATATTTAAGATAACTACCGCATTGGTGACACATCATAATGTCACATTAAGCCTATTTTTTATTATTATTTTATTTTTGTAGAATGCACACATTGTTCTGAGGATCAAAATGTCTTGTCTTAAATGGGAGTCTCATTTGGTGGGTAGGAGCAATTCTGATGGCGGCCATTAAGGTAGCTCTCTACAGTTTCGTATGTTTGCATAGGGTCAGAAGTTTAAAGACAAAATATTTCACCGGGCTTCCTCTTTTGTTATACTGGCTATTTAACAATGACCTTGTATATATTAAGTGTTGTTCAAAGATCTTTTAATTCCCTTTATTTTGGTGTATGATTGATGGTTGAAATTTGGGTTTTAGAGTATACAGCTTGGGCTCACTTCATATGTGCACCTCTCAAAACACTGCTAGCTCCGCATGGCCATTTTCACTTTCTGCACTTCAGAGGAAAATTGTAAAAAAGAGCTGATAACGTTTTTACTTTCGGATATTTTGTAATGCATTCATTGCTCTTTCAGAAGCTGGTATTGCCTTCTTTGGCAAAATTTATTTTCCTGTTTTAGTAACTGCTAAAGATAGTGTATTCTGACCAATTAAGGTTAATTTCTAGATCACATGGAAGAAACCATTTTGGTCTACAGTGTGCTTAGATCGTGTACAATTTCCACAAGTACAACATCCAAAGAAATGTTAGCAATAGTATATCAAAGTATCATAGAGGTATTCCAACATTCTCTCCACTGTGCATGTTTCAAATGCCAACAATTTTACCTTACATGCGTCACTCTCTCAAAAGTACATAATAACTGGTGAGCACCCTCTAAGAAACACGTTCGTAGCTTGCAAAAGAAAGCGAGGTTTCTGTAGTAGCCCCAGTCCTCTCGATTCAATAGCCCTCTGGGTTCTTGATGGGAAAGGCAAAAGCCTTCATAATTCCGCAGACGATGAAATATATCTCTTTTGTGCTGGAAATATCACGTGGTAATTTCCAGTACTCCTATGGGAGCCCGTTGTGCGCCTTGGCCCTTTTAAAGATGTACAACAGTCTCCCATAGGAGTCCTAGAATGCCTCCCGGTGTTCCGCTGGCTCTCCGTCCCGGATCGTCAGGGGATCACTCGGAAAATCTCAGACGGCTATCCCAGCATTCTTCTAACTTCCTCCAGTTTGTGAAAACTCCTCGATTTCACACAGAACTTAACTACGAACAATATACAAACGGACAAACACGACGGATCAACACATGATGATATGTACAGAACTATTTTGATTTCGATGTACTTAATTTACTACATGTTACCAAAATCATCATAAATTGATTAAAAAGCTGGATATTTAGTTTTAATTTGCATCTCAAGACAAAAGTAGAATGTCAAGTTCTAACTGTTCTGTTCAAACAGATTTTTATTGAGCTGAAATTAAGCGACAACTTCATTTCAATAAGAAAACGGAAGTACTTTCTTGTAAAGAAAGATCTTTAAAATACATATCTTTGCTCATACATAACTTAAATCGATTATTTAATACAATATACGAATTAATTACAGAATCACTGCCGTGATCTCACAGTAGCATCACAAAGTAAACAGCTAAACGTCGTTTTTGAGGTTTCGCTGAATAGCAAATACGGAATTTCATGTATCAAAGAAAACAAAAAAGGGATGCTTACTGTGTAGGTGAGGCTTTCATATTGATTGTCAAGAAGCACGAAAGTTACAAGCGAATATGAAATTTTGATTAGTTACGAGTTTCTGTCAGGTTTTATTATTGAGGCATGACGACTAGTTGTGAAGTTCTATTCACTTCCTTTATAGTTGTATGTCGAGTAGTTGTGAATTTCTATTCACTTCCTTTATAGCTGTATGTCGAGTAGTTATGAATTTCTATCCGCTTTCAGTACGATTGAAAATGGTATAATAATCGATTATGTTCAAATCATCAGCTTTCAAACAAGTGATTACAAATTTTGAATTGATTTATATTACTTATATCAGGACATCCGACGAATAAAGCAGAGAACAAAACCAAATGAAAGAATATAATCTCTTAACACAGTTTCTCAATAGTTAATGCATGCAATGCAAAGCCTGCCCCGACTTATAAGAAACAGTCACTGATAACCCAAAAGACGATTGATTTATTTTTGTCTAGTTTGGAAAGGAAATTGAGGTGCAAAGTCTGCACATAAATCGTTATATTAAAGAGAGGGTTACTATGGAAACAAAATGAAATTAAGTGGGATGGGTGGCGTTCATTTCCTTGTATTTTAAAGCCTAATTATAAAATGCAAATTAATTAACTTGTAATGCCAACAGTAATCGATATTGACAATATAAATCTCAAACCGAATTCTAAGCAGCAGTCAGGGATAAACCAAATGACTGATTTATTTCTGGTTTCTTTGAAAAGAAATATACGAATGTGTGCAATGTCTGCCCATGACTTTTAGATCACGTGGCATAGGACCTTCGAGCAAGTTCCGATAGTTTTATTTTTAATTAAAGGTTCTTGTCCGCCTAATATAGGTTTAGCGCGTGCCTTTATCGCAGTCAAAACGTAACACATGCATTTACTTAGTATAATAATGCTCGGGCTGCCAAGTTTGCCTGATCACAGCGAGTTGGGTCCTTAGGTTACACAGTTTCTGTCGAGTGAATACGTTTAAGGATGATTGATTGCCAAATGTCTGAGCATTGAACTCTTCTCAAAAGCTGATATGTTTACATACGTAAAGCATCAAGCAATCCAAAATTGCTAACAAAACATGCAAGTTGGTATGAAATTTCTTGCGCTACTCTTGGTTGCAAATATATCCCCGAGTAAGGGTAATTACGTAGATAATTATGTAGACTAGTAAGGGTAATTACGTAGATAATAATGTGAACTTGTAAGGGTAATCGCCTAGACAATTAGTGACAAGGTAGCCTACTAATAAATGCACCGTACAATAACAGTATATTTAAAATAAATAAAACTGGTATATGTTGAAGACTGTAGACTCCAGTTGTCAAATACACGACGAAAACGGTATTTAAGTGAATGCCAGTATGACAGAAAGCCCGCGAGACCGATTTGCAACATGTATAAATCGCTAACGTTTTATAAAACTCTTGTGTATTTTCGTTGACATTATCATTTCTTTCAGATAAGTGTAATGCGTTTTCGTTATTAAAAAGAGACAGAAATCACAAACACATCGTTGTTCGTCCAGTGTCTTCCAACGTTCAACTGACTTTGTTTCCTGCCATGCAATTGATTTTCAACGATTACGTGATACTTGTTCAGAATCTTTGCACATCATAAATAATGTGCCCATCTTGCAGTTCCCATTCCGTTGCCAGCGTTTTTCGTTTACGCTCTGGCTGTATTAACACCGTACAGTATCACAGTAACAACAGCATCTCAAATATTGTAAATTCAGATCAATTTGGCAAAGGCAGATAATATCTCCATTTAGAAGTTCAAGCATTGCAATTGCAAAAGAACTTCCTACACCCAAACATTCGTCTCTCTTACTAAACAAAGTATAGGCTTAAATAACATTACTAAAGATGCATATTTGCTTTATATCGTATTTTCAATCAGCTGTTATTAAGGGTCGTTGTCATTTGATGTAAGTGCAGCGCATCTCACCAAAAATTGATTCGATTTCTTTGTTTGAGGGAGGAGATCAAAATGTGCGGAAAGTTAGATCAATTAATGCAAAACACATAAAGTACATTTGCTTCATAACAAATGGTGACCCCCATTAACGCCTGTGTAGTGATCAATTTGCTTGCCAAAGGTAGTTTATACACTAAGTTCTACATCGATGATAAACGCTAATGCTTTTGTTTGATTTGGGTGGGTTTTTTTTTTTTTTTTTTTTTTTTTTTTCTTTTTGGTTTGATTTTGTTTGTTTTTGTGAATCAACTGATTTGGCGACGAAAGAGTAGAAATTTGCAACTATTATAATTACATGATCTTGGCTGAGCATTTATCAAAGAGTAAATTTTACTTAATAACACACACAGTTAACAAATCCTAAGGATGTAATGTCGTTAGTGATTAGATAAATATGCACTTCGATAAATAACTAACCAAGCTCCTCTAATACTGCACACACTGCCCGACAAAAGGTGACGCTATACCGATATTTTCTGGCTGGTTCCGAAAATGGTCTAAAATGTAATAATTACGCGTTTTAGACCATTCGGAACCAGTCAGAAGAAATCGGAATATTGGCTTATTTTTGCAACTCAATGTATTTCGTCTATCGTACAATGAAATCAGTTTTGTTTTTAATTATTATATAATCTTTAAAATGCCAGAAAGACAGGGTGATCTTACAAATACACTCCAACTTTTTGCATAAATTTGTTCGCCAACAGTTACGGAAGTTAATACAAAGACAAAATTTAAAGGCTTCTAAGACACTAGTTAATCCCTTAATGTATGTCCGGTCCCCTGTATTTAAGACTATACACGAGCACACCAGTCACTGTGATCAGCTTCCTATAAATTGTCTGGGACACTGAGAATAATCGAGTGTATACACAGGTTCTGGAACAAATGAAGATAAAGAGCTGAATAAACTGAGATATCAGACACGAGACAAATACATAGCTCTAATAATCAACATGATGGATCTGTTACAATACTTTTGATAGAATTAAAATCGAGATGCCACAGCAATTTGTCTTCTGCTATTTGTGATAATAAAAAAAAAATAAACTATACCAATCTTTGTTTAGCTATTTCTTTATGATTTGCTCTTTGTTTCAAGATAAAGAAATTTAATAATAATGTACTATCTGGCTTTCAAACACAGAGCAATATGTATGCCTTTGTTATATGTCACGCGTTGGGTATTGTTTGCATTATCACAAAATATCCTCAAACCCTAAAGCCAATTAGTGTTTGAATGTAATTTGAGCAGGTGCTTCAAAGTTTTATTAGATCTTTTGTGATGGATTATAAACGATACGACCAAGCCAAAGGCATGGTCCTAATAATGATTTTTATACCTCTCTCTCTCTCTCTCTCTCTCTCTCTCACACACACACACACACACACACACACACACACACACACACGCGTGCGCGCGCGCGCAAAACACACACACACGCACTCACACGCATTTTCTTCAATCAATTGTGCATCCAAATCAAGAAACATATATATGCACGATATTAATTTGAGGAATGGGAGAAAAACTTAGGTAAAGAAATTACTATCGGGGACATATAATGGCATGTATCTTCGACGAAACAAGCAATACGTTGAAGTTTAATTGAATGCTATTTTTGTCCATTATGAAACTATTGTGAGTAGTTGTGTGGGCGCATTGGGATATGAGAAGGAATTAACATTACGCCGTATGTTAACATGTGGGAGCTGGTATAGGGACAAGGAAGAATCCTGTGTTAAATGGGCCCATAAGTTTAAGAGGGCAATTGCAGTATATGGAAACCGTTCCGGTGGCGTAAGTGGTTAGAGCGTCAGGTTCGAACCCGGGCAGAGTCATACCAAAGACATATAAACATTGTACTAACAGTTGCCTCGCTAGGCGCTCAGCATTAAGAGGTTAGTGTTAGGACTGGTTGGCCTGGTGTCAGAATAATGTGACTGAGTGGAACATCATGCTACATGTCTGCGGCATGATGCCCCAGTGCTAGGCATCACTATAAACTGCTACACTGCAGACATCGTAACGATATGACTGAAAAATTGTTAAAGCTACGTTAAAGATCCAAATCAAACGCAGTATATTGACAAAGTGTATATGGGAACAAAAGTGCTTATAAGGACAAGGGACAACGTAATGTTAAAATAGTGAAAGGAAAAAGGGTCGGCATGTTATTAAGAAACGGGAAAATGTAATGTTAAAATATTTATCTCCAATCCAACACATCATATATATAATTTTTCCCTTTGTTTCAGTTTCGGCATTAGGATTGGATTTTAGAAGGGAAGGAATAAAGACACCTCCAAAAGAGTTATTTCAATCAGTTTTCAAAATGATTCGGGTTTTTTTTATCTGTTTGTTCGGGTGGCGGTTGTTGTTGTTGTTTTAGCTGATTATCGATTCCTCGTTCTGTCAGTTGTGACAACGCTAATGTCAATGATACCTTGAAATGACTGATATGCTGTCAATATAAACCATCGAAATACTTCTTTAAGACTGGCTTCTAACGCAGGATCTTCTTTAAAGCTTTTTATCTTCAGATAGTGGTCAAAATGGAATTGTAAATGACAGAACCTACGTCATGACTCCAACGGTGAAACAAATTGGTACGGAATGTAATATAATCGGGAGTGGTGAGTTTTTAACAGATAATTTAATAGTAATGAGGTATATGAGTGGCATTGTCGTAAGCATAATTCCACAAGGGTGTTTCTAACTGGTAACTAACAGTGGCAATTGAGATTTGTCTCTTTGGCTTTTAATCAACATCACATAATGGGCATTGAGACTGACGGTGTGATGTCCTTTACTTTGCTGATATAATTTTTTGTAATGTAAATAATACTGGCATTACGATGATGTCCTTTGCGTGTAAACAACAAAGGTTTTTTCTTCGTCTTCTCCTAACATGTCACGAAAGGATGTATTTGACTAAAGTTAAACACGATTCCATCGCGTGGATTGCCTTCTACAAACGAGATGGATTCACCTTAAGCTTCTTAAAGCAATGTATTTGCCGACAGCCACTCCTTGTAACACCACACTATACGCTGGAGCGGACGATCCAGCAAGTGTTTTGTTTTCTTTTCGATCAAAGGTTTGGTAGATTCGTCAATTCATATTTTAAAGGAATTGCGAAGATACGAGTCCTCCCAACTTTGACCATCTAACTTTTAGTCAAGAAGATTCCGCCATTACAAATGTGTTGGGAGTTCTGATATTGTTATTAAATATTAAATACACAATATATTTTATATATTTGATACACATTTATAGTTGGGGTATTTTAATGATGTAAACAAATCAGACAACATATTTAGATTTTAAAAACACACGAAGTTCATATTTTGTTTCTTGGATCAGTCACACAAGTCTTTGGTATAGTCAGCTACTTCTTGTTTTCCAAGTATCAAAGCCGAGACGTTTCCAGTCACGTTCAACTTTCCAGTCGTGAATTTGATGATCTATATAACAAACTACATATGTTTCTTGATAAGCATGAGGAGTCGATAAAGAGCGACGAATCTTTCGTTCACATAGAGACGGGGAAATAATGATATGAAATCGCAACACTTTTAAAAGAACGAGTGTCTCGTTCACAGATAAAACGTGAGTAGTTATGTCTTTACATGTAACTGTTCGTAAATGGTCTACAACGAATTGATTCTAAACAAAAATCCAAGGAAACTCGTCACTGATACACACACCAAACCTTAGTCCTAAATTCAATGATATCGTAGATGTAATAAATTATGTTAAGAGTTCTTGGCAATCCACTAAATGTTGAACAATGTCATTGACAGAATTTGTGGCAAAATTCGTGGCGTCGTAACCTTTACATCCACGTATGTGTCTGTGATAGTCTTTCCCAAGGATCAGTCTTCTTACACCGTCAAAATAGGACACGTCCAAAACTCGAAAAATGATTTTGTGATAGGGTTTCACTGCTATCTTGACAGACTCTCTGTAAATGAGTTCACGCATCGCCTGAGGCAGATTCTGAAGTGCTCTTCTAAAAACTAGTCATTCACACGAATGTCATTCCTTTTGTAGAAACAGTCATATTTTCTACACAAAGTATCGACTTGTACCGAGTAGAACATACATTATTATTCACTAACTCGAACACTTCAAGTCAAGAGTTCTTTGTAGTATTCCGACCCTGCATGTAGACATTCTGGCATTCTCCTGAGTCATGTGTGGTTGATCAACGTCTAACCATCTGACCACTTTCAAAAAGTTGAACCTCTTATAGCATTCAGATAACACCAATTTAAACGTCTACGTCGTAAAAGGATGTAATTGTTCTTTGTGTTTCATTTGAATGCGTACAAGATGCAGTGTAATCTTCTAAAGTATCCATGATATTCATGACCCACCAAAGCACTGATGTTCAATGTACACGATTTGGTCACAAAACGGAATCTTTTTTTCCTGGACACACGTGTGCCTTTGAGTTTATGGTTCATATTAGATATCCATACGTGGAGCACAGTCTTGAAAGCACCTTTTTGTTGGTTAACATGTTGCGTCGTGCGAATTCTTTAAGTTTCACGTTGTAGTTATACATTTTCGGGAAGTCAGCTTTTGCCTCCCGAATGGGATAATAGTCATCGGAAGCTGCCGAGCGAGTTTCTTTTAATGGTAGATCTGGACTCTTATACTTGTGGCTCAGATTTTGATTGTTTGTTCAGGATCACTCATTGCATCTTCAAAATTACTGGCAGATACTTGAGATATCACTTAAGGTAGCATAAGAGGCGACACCGACTGACGTAGTCTTTTCATGGTTTCTTCGTATTCTGGTTTCTTCTCAGCAAATCTTGATCTCGTCATCTTCATTCCAAATAATGATTTAACTACGTTGTACACGCAGTCGCTCAATGTATATAGAGATCTTCTCACCACTTGAGTATATAATTGATTCAGTTTCAGACTGTGAAGAATAAGAAGGAGGAGTCACACCAGGTTGCCCTTCTGGTCAGAGACTTACAGAGAGACATTTATTCGAAAGTATGCATCAGATAAGACCATGGACAACTAATCTCGAGATTAAAGTGACGACATCTACTATATCAGTTAAGAAAAAGGACATTGGGCTCGAGAATGTCCACAATGTCAAAGCAAAAGAAAGACAAGAAAAAAGAGACACAAAGGTAATAATACTCTTTACCGTTGTCACAAACAAAATGACCTTTGTCTTCCGGAAAAGTGGAAGGAGAAGAAGAAGAACCATACCCGTCAGAAAATGCAAAACGTCAGCAGAACTAGAGGACATTGAAGAGGAACAACCCAAGCCAGTGAAGCAATTTAGAAAAAAAAGAGACTAATTTAAGAGAAAATAAGAAGAAAATTGAATTTAGTGAAGAGTTGTGAAATTTTCATGTCGATTAAAATATTAAATATACCAAAAAAGGTTAGTGTCTCTTTATGTAGATTTTGGTTTTTTGGGGGGTTTTTTTCTTCATAATATAGATGCGATACTTAAACACATACTCATACACGCGCACCATTAAATCATGGCGAAAGAGATTTAAATTTTATTTGATTTGGCTATCATTGAGTAGTGTCTCTTTCTATGTCATATAGATGGCGCAGAAAAGGATCGTGTGGGGTTTTTGTCTTTTCTTTTATTAAATCATGGACTTGACATCTTTAGCATGAACTGTGTCAGTCTCTTTCAAACAGCCATGACTACGTATGTTGCTGCTTAAGGAAGTGATAGCAGTAGCTGCTGATGGCATGTCAGTGGCGGTGAGCGTGGATGTAGTGATGAATGGTATAAACATTTTATCGCGTAAAGATGTCTTTCTTTCAGTTTATTTACAGACGTCCGACACATTAGTTTCATATACGTTAACTCCGATAAAATGTACTGTAGCACACATAGCGTTCTGTTGTCATTGACTTCCTTCTGTACTTCACACTTCAACGGTTTCCTATTCTCTTTTCTTCTTCCTCTAGTTTCTTCTTTCTCGTCTTACTGTTGTTGAATAAATACTTCTTCTTCTTTCTGTCGTTGCACACAACTTCTATTATTCTTCCTTATGTCACTTTCTGAAACCATTTATCACGATGGAGATGGAGGCGAAGGTAGTACCACCGATGCTGGCCAACATCCGTGTGTGGAAGTCAGAAAATCAATCAAAGTTAATTAAAGTCATCCCCTTTTGGAAGAATAATATTGGTTACAGCTGCATTAGTAGCCGTAGTCATCGTACTATTACGCCGAGTGTACGAGGTATTCCAAACATGTGCACCCCAAAATATTGTCTTCTTTATTTCTGCCATAGATATGGTACTCAAACTGTACTACAGTCGTAAACCGTACAACCGACGGAGCACCCATATCTTGCATGTGACAACACTCGTCCGATATCTTCTGATTGGAAGAGAGATCCCAAGCTCTGACTAAAGTTTGTAACGAGTGTTTGTATTGGTGGAACATTTGATTTGTTGTTTGTAACGAGTATTTGTACTGGTGGAACATTTGATTTGTTTTGGTTTGGTCTTAGTCTGTATATGCACGCACGCGCATTGGTGTCAACCTGTATACAATGTGTACCACTGTATAATCTTATACAAATTTTTGGAATGTGCTTTCTAACCTATACTACTAAGATATGTGACGGAATCACTGGCCAACACCAAGCTTACGGGCACGATTATTTTGAAAAGAAGATGTATTTGGAAAGGCACGGCTGCCTGAATAGCGTTTTGGTACATGGACCTGCAGTGCGAAGAAGTCTGAGAAGAACAGTGAAGTGGGTGGTATGTCTTAACTTTGTTTCACAACTCCAACGGACCTTTTCATGGCCCCCTAGATCATTCAAGTTTTATGTTTTTGTATATAAGTGTTTTTATTACAAACCCATTTAATCGTTCATGGCCAATCTAGCATTCGATGCAGATGATCGGTCTGTGATTCCGTTTGTGGGCATTTCAGGGCATCTACCACCTTGAAATTAGAGTTAGTTTAGATGGACAACAATATTTTGGACAGAATATTTGACAATGAGTTCTCAGATGAAGCTGGTGTGCAAACTGGCATCAAACATGAGAGAGAGAGAGAGAGAGAGAGAGAGAGAGAGAGAGAGAGAGAGAGAGAGAGAGAGTACTTTGCCGCTGAAATCTTGTGTTGGGAGTTGAATGAATCCAGAGTAGAAAGTCTTAGGGACACAGAGCAAGTTTAAGTCGAGAGACTTTAAATTTGTCTATAAATATTACGAAGGAATCGAGTTTGTTTAGTAAATCTGAACTGACAAATATTTGTAACATAAATATGGATGTATCACAGAGAGAAGCAGCTGTTACAATTGTGACGCAAATTTAGAAGAATTACATCTAGAAACAATGATGTTGAGACTTTTTCTTAACTGGGGGCATATATGGGAGAATATAGTCTTTACATTTTGCATTCTTGCGACAGCTCAATAGAAAATAAGCAGACGAAAGCAAAACAATAAATCCAAATGAACAATAAAGCATAATGAGCAATACATCCAAATGAATATCAAAACACCTAGTCCGTATGTTAGAAAGACACCGAATCTTCAATTTTCTTCAAAAATTATGCTTAAATTATGACTTTCAGTTCAATGCATCAATACTTATTGCTTTTAATTAAAGCATAAAAAGTAGAGAGTTTGAATGTATTGTAAATAAGTGAGCTTTATGTATAGAACTTATTGTATTTAATTACGGTTAGTCTGTGAAATTGACCCTGAAATTTGATTGGAAGTGGAGTGCCTATTCAGTTAGTAGAGTGTGAGATAAAGGGCCACTTACTGATCCACAACCCATGTTCTATTTGAGAAGTAAGAAACAAAATCCACTTACCGTGTCTGCAGCTTAAATTCATTGAGATATAATAAATATGTCCTATGGAATATATTTTAAGATTCAAAGCTAAAGAGTAAATTCATATCTACAAGGCAACATAACCGATGACGCAACTGCACTGTATATCTACGACTAGCCCCGGTTACGTATATAGGGTATTTTGATAGGGTTGTACAATACCTTTCATAAAACACCAAATGCCAAACTCATTTTAAAAGTATATATTACAAAATTGAAAAGTGTATGTGAATAAAGATGGGATATGTAATATATACTAAACGGCCTAAGTTCCTTATTCTGAATTGCGTAGTAACTTAGGTCTCGGCCTAACGGCCTTGAATATTCCTACGCAATATCAAACTCATTCTTCCATCTACCAGAAGCAAAGCTATTTGGAAGTTTGTCTGTGTATATGCATATGCTGAGGACAACAAAAACTGAAAACACTCTTTGTTCCTTATCTCTTCTATGTGATATTGTGTGTTTGTATATAAGGGTATATTAGCGTGTCTATAAACACTTCCTACCCTTGCGTGTCTTATAGTGTATTTGTATGTTTGAGTGAAAGTATGTGTATATAAACACCCTTACCCTTTTAGCTGGACTGTAAGATATGTGTTTTGTATAGTAATCAAATCGCGATTGCTAGGTTGAAGGTGCGATGTGTTGGATTGTAGATAAAAAATGTAACATTACATTTCCCTTTGTCCCTCTAAGCTGTAGACCCTTTTTTAACCACTTTAATATTACAATTTCACTTGTCCCTATGAAAATTTTGTTCTTAAAAACACCTTTCTTTCTATAATACCATTCCTATGTTAAACCCTATGGACTCATTTAACGCATGATTTTCCTTTGTCCCCCTAACATCCCCACATGGTCAAACCTGCGGCTTAATATGAAGTCCTCCAGGCTGTCAATATTCTCATACAACTACTGGTGTGATCTGGCACAATATGAGCTGAGAAGTGTAGTAATGTACATGCACATCTAAAACAGTGCATCATCATGTATATCTAATTTTCATTTAACATATGTAGATTAAAACATGCTAACGGTTTCACGGTATCATGATGTTGTATGCCGGCAATAACACATGCTTTCTTGCATATTAACTATACCATCCGTAAAACCTGAAAAGATTAACGAGATCACTTGCAATAGCAAGCCATCGCAAATCCTTCAGTTTGTACTGCATATTACAGACAAAATCCTATTTTTCACACCCCCCCCCCCCCCGGCGACTCGGGATCATAGTGCAAATACTACGTTTATCAACATAGTAGTGATATCACTTTTGAAACTACTTTTGTCAGTGACTGAACTTACGTGACAGTGTTATTCTGTCACATATACCGTATCGTATACTTGTTATACTTAACGACAAACGATACACAGTTTTGTTGTTTGCTTTATTGTTTTGATGTCTGTATGAGTTTAACGAAATTTTGCATTGACTAGTGTCGTTTGCAGACAGACATTAAGTCAAATTCGAAATTTGGATACGGCGTTTATTACTAAAATGTACTGCAATAACACACACACACATACATACACACATACACACACACACACGCACACACACACAATCACACTTCATGTCTGAATGCAAAAATAAACCAACAGAGCAGCCAAAAACATTACAAGTAAACTCACAATCATTAAAACGTGTTGTTTAATGATGTGTTCCTCTGATGTCGGGTGGAACGTGTTGTCCAGCAAAGTTCATTGTATCTATTTGTGTAAGAAATATGTAAATGAAAATAAAATATTTCTTTAGTTTCGTCCAAATCTACAAAATATACAATTTGAAGCATTATGTGTACAATCTAAATTTGTCCTTAACGTATTGTAACGTTTCGGAACTAATAACACAGCCGTTCACAGTATTTGACAAATTGACTTAGAATAGAGAAACAAGTCAATGGAAATCAACCGTCTTTGCTTTGAAATATGGATAAGGAAAGGAAAATCTACGTTTTTAGTAGATAAAAAGACAATTTTCATGAGTGAAGTTGAAACATTGTACTGGATTCAAGTGAACGTAGGAACTTTCGCAGTAAGTGTTAGCACAGATATTAAAAAATCCGAAATAAGCGAAACCATTTGGACATTTAAAATTGAAATGAACACAGAAGAACTGGCATCAAGAGTCTTTCAATGAGCGTAAATATGGATACATTGAAAGAGGACATCGCTAGAAACTAAACGAATCTGAATGTTTTTTATAACTAATACTGCGATGTATATTTATTTGCGATTATTCCGAGTCAGGGCTATATTGATGACATTTAAATGAATCCTCAAGATCGAAGCGGACTTTGCAAATAATTAAAACTATCTTCCTAACATTGTTTTCAATATCAAGTAAAAGTGAGGTTGTTAGACCTTTTAAGTTTCAAACACCACTTAAAAATCGACATTTGTTACTAATATATATATATATATATATATATATATATATATATATATATATATATATATATATATATATCTTTGAACCACTTAAGCTTGAATATACATTTTCCTGGTTGTCAACGAATTCGTATGTGTTTCCGTGGTAACGTATGTTTCGTAGTACCAATGTATCAAATGGTCTCAACGAACTTGTTGCCATATTTTGAATTCTCAGTCCACTGCCCTGATAATTTGTTTAATTATGCTGTTTTGCCATCGTCTTCCTTCAAATCAACCATATACTTCTGGCTGAATGAAATATACTTCTCGTTGTAATTTGGTATGATTATTTCATTTCTTAGATCTATTTTACCATCTCCTTGACGGACATGAGAGAATCGTAGCCTTTATGAGCTTTACATTGTACTTGTTATGTGCAAGACCAATGTATAGTCAGGTTAACTGGTCATATGCAAGACCTCTATGTAGTCTGGTCAACTGATCCTCAGCAAGACCTCTTATAGTCAGTTAAACTGGTCCTGTGCAAGACCTATGTAAATTCAGGTCAGCTGGTCCTGTGCAAGACCTATATAAATTCAGGTCAACTGGTCATGTGCAGGACCTCTATATAGTCAGATCACCTGGTCATGATCGCGAGCTTTGTTTCAAAAATTAATTATGTCACATATGCGACAAATGTTCGATAAGTCGAAATTCTTTATGTCTTCTTCAGTGAAGATCAAAGGTTTTGTTGCACATCCGTATGATAATTTTGTCATGAGCAGCACTGGTACGGAACAATGATACTTTCCAAGTCGCCATAGGCAACACGCAGCATTTCTAACTGATCATAATAGATTTTAGTTTCGGTCAAAGGTGGATGTTTCTTAACAATAACCTTATAGTCAACGATGAAGGCTAAAATATTCGCAATGCACAGCAAAGATGGCACTTTCGCCAAACGAGTAATGTATATGGATTTTTAAAATAGCTTTAACAATTTGAGTCATATCGCTACGATATCTGCAGTGTGGCAGTTAATAGTGTTGACTAGCACCGGGCATCATGCCACAGACATGTGGCATCATGTCTCACCCAGTCACATTTTCCTGACACCAGGCCCAACATAAACCTCTTAATGCTGAGCGCCAGGCTAGGCAACTGTTCGTACCATTTTTATAAGCCTTTGATATGGTTCGGCCGGGATTCGGCTGACACGCTAACCACTTAGGCCAGCAGAGTGATTCAAAAGAGTAATCTAATGTAATTAGAGAATAGCTATATTACACATTAGTCTTGACCCCCAGACAGCCTGAGCCAAGCAACTTGCATTACAAAGCTGTCCTATCCTTCTCGTGAGACCCATTTAAATTAATGCTATTACAGTGTTCACACGATAAACTTAAAAATATGGTTTCTACCTACAAAGGTTACTTGAAAAGTAGTCGATATTTTCTCCAAACTTCTTTTCCATCAATAAGCCAATACACTTAAGCCGATCGATAGACATGATAACATTTTTAAATATGATCTGATAGTGCACGTACAGCATGCCAAATATCCGAATGTGTATGCCTGAGACGTAACATAGGTAAATGAAGGTGACCTTAAAACGTTAGAGATGGAGAACAAATTATGCTACTGAGCAAAGAGCACACCGAAGAAAAAAAAAACCACACACTCCTAATTATCTGTCATATAATACAATGCTAAGGTGATATCATGTCTCAATGATCGTCGCATATCCAAGAAAGATGACGCCCTTTCTGGAACACATTGCCTGAGATTAGAGAGAGGGAAGTTGCTGCCATGAAGGGTGCGATTGATGAAGATGCTTGATACACAGAGGCAGATATTTATATTATCACTGGCATTAATTCGCCAACTGTTTTCTATATACGAAATAATAATGGGAAGCTCGGAGATGTTTATGAAAGAAAGTTCCAACATTCTTGACAGCTGATCAAAAACAGACTAGCTTTGAAATCGCGGAAAAGTAACTAGTCAAATATGAAAAGAGTGACCAGCGACAGTTTGATAAGATTGTCTCAGGTGATGAAGCATGAATTTACTTTTTTAAAACGTCAAGCAACACTTCTTATGTGCACCCTTTATACGCTGCTAATACCGTGTAATTAACACCTTCATATCCGACAGATAGATATGTAATGTGCTAAACGTAAGCATATTACCTTCTAAAATCGATAACAGGTGTAACTGAAAGCACAGAAAAGAAATACTAAATCCTGTTATATACAACGGTCTTTTTACCGTGATAGACGGTTCTAGATAGATTTTTGTATACTTCACCTTTGGCATGATTGTGAATGAGAGTTGCGAATGGAGCTTTGCCTACCTGACGTTGGTCAGATTTTTGGAAAGATTTAGACAAAATGTTTAATAGAAATTGAGTTCAGTGGCTTCTAGAATTTTCCAGGAAATTATTAGTTTTATAGAAAATTTTGCTACGTCTTAGGTCAAGTCTGGATTTATATAAATTAAACCAGGAAAAGAATTATTCATTCCTATTTTATGACCAGTCTGTGAAATCAGTTGCAGTTGTGTTTAAATATAATTTGAGAGGATCTTTTTTTTTTTAAATCATTCAATGGAATTACAAAGTACTCATTGGCATTTAGGACTAAACATTGCTTAAGAATTATTGAGAATTATTTCAAAGCCGTTGTGGTACATCAAGGATATTCAAATTCCTTTAGAACATTCTACACTTTTGGACTTGATATAGGATACTGAGGATTATTTGGGATTTATTTCGCAATACTCTAAGTATCTCTTAAATGTTCATTTTGTAACTTGGAAAACAAACCTAATTATTTGTTGACTTTACAATACTTGTTGGCTTCCCTTGATTTTTTTTTTACATTGCTTAAGACCTAGAGTCTTGATAATCCATGCATACAATGAATTATCCATAGATTATCGCATGAATCCAGCAAAAGCCGCCATATTTTGTTAATATATCGGAGAATAACTAAATACCCGTAATACGTTAATGTTGTGTTTATGGTTGGATACAAATGGATAGTAATGGAAAAAAATTGGTAATCACTCAAGTTCCGTAGGTTGAAATCATTACGCATCTGTCCTTATAGACTAAACAGGTCACTATCAATGGAGGATGGTATACTTACAGAATCGGAATAATTCGCCACTTTTCCCTGCTCACAATCTAACTAAGATTAGCTCTTCACAGACTTGTCATTAAAGAATCAGGGTCACGCTTCAATGTTCTTGTAATCGGCCAATTAAAATGCAGCTTTCTCATTCATTGGCATATACGTATTACCACTACATTTAAGTGTCTCATTATACCCAATAGCGAATTATAAAGCTACTTGAAAGGAACAATCCAACTGGTCAATAATATTATACAAGATGCAGATTAATCTATCTGACAGAGCTCTGCGTAACGTTGGGATGTAGGTATCTGATTTATTCACAATGATTTATTCAAGATGAATCTCAAGTGGAACCAACGACTTAAAACCCATTGATTATCTTTGATCATTCAATGCTTTATGTCATTGGAATGGCGATCCATTCTATTTATACAATATTGTTCAGAAACAACAATATAACCTAAAAATAGGAGGATTATAATAAATATTTTAAACAATTTAATAGAAAATGTTTCTGTTCATGATGATTGATGTCGCGACAATCAGGCTTATCTCTTTCGATAAAGTCTTTCATTATTAACATAATATCATATTTATATAACATGTTTAATGTACAAAGAAAGTCCCAGAATCATACTATATAACTGCATAGGAAACTACTCTAGTTGACGAACAACACTACATCTTTGTCTGCGAAAAGTAGAGTCTAAATAAAATTATTTCACTACTAAACGTTCCAGTTTCATTTCACGAAGGTTAATGATCCAAATAGACGTGCACATTCTTATCACGAAATGCATTTTTTCGAGGCTTTAGTCTATGTTTGCATTCTTCGACACAACCTCAGTTAACTGAGAAGGGAGGTGAACCAGACTGGAATTGACAAGTAAACTACTCCAAATATCATGAACACGATGCAATTAAATTACTGAAAGTTAGCTCCTACGAAAGTCTGGCTTCCAATTACAATAAAGGTAGATACACGTATGGACCACTGCTTTCCTTATAAAATTTTCTAGACAATCTCAGCTGACTGTCATTAAATATAACGCTAAGCAACTTGTGGGCTAAGCAATTTGTGGGTGTTATTATTGCCGTATAATTAAGAATGGAAAAGAAACAGTGTATTTCGTCAGCATTTTTCGATATAACATATTAAATATATACTACTGTATTAAGACATTACAAATGAGTATGACGTTTATACGTTGTGTCCACCAACAGTTGTCATTCAAGGAAAAACTATGTGCGATCTCAATTTACATTAAAATATCGATCTTGAATTTCTGCTCTATGTTTATGATTTTTAATCGTTCATGTGGACTAGTTACGTGTTCTCTCCACAAAATAAATCTTTGCACATTTAACTCTGCTTTACTGAGTCAAGTCTTTGTTAAGTCATTATCTAACCATTGCAGGTAGTCCAAGATATTTCAGAAACTCCCTCTTTTAAGATCACAATAATATTTTACTGTATTATGTAGACTCAGACTTCATTCTGTCAGCCGATTTATCCCCATGGTAATTCATTATGCAAGGATTCAGTATATACAGTGAATGAGACTAATTAAAAAAAATGAAATGAAGATGTCCGAACAAGCCGTTTCAGGAGACTGAAATATTTAGTAAACATTGCTGAAACTTTACACAATCCATTCCGTGCGAGCTCCAAGTACGGAAATGTGCAAGTCTCGAATGGGCTAAATATCCTGGTAGTAAGAAAAACAAATTTCTTCGCTATCACTTAATTAAGATAGTTTGTTTAAAATATGAGCCAATGTATGAAGCGCGTTTAAACCACTTGATTTAAACTAAAATTTGACTTTGCATCTAGCAGAGTGCGAGTGAATCATTTCCCTCTCGAAATGAAGTATGTTGTCGAGTGAAAAACTGATGCTATAGATAATCAGGTCTCGTCAAGGCATATCCAGACGTTATGTAGTGTAACTTCAGTAGCAGTATCCTTCCCAAATCACTTTCATTTTCTTTGACTGAATTCGGAATATTTCTTT